>CM063507.1:104565035-104572535 GCA_032207245.1 Pardosa pseudoannulata | reverse complement strand
AATAATACTAATAATGAAATTTCAGTTAAATTACAGCCTTAAATTGCTGGAAAAGCTAATTTCTTTTCGGTTTCACATTTTTTCAGCAGTCCAGGGAATCTTTAACATTTTAACCGTATATAGAGAAGCCATAAACACCTGCCTTAATTTTAAAGTTTTACGACAACTTAAATACATCGTGATTTATGCTCAGTAGAAACCCATTTAGCCCTTTATATTTCGGATTACTCTTAAAATGTTCGCAGCAGGAGAAAATGTTAATCTTTATTTAGTATAGTATGCAAGTGTTTCGCCTAGTTGAGATCTTGGCTTATATTGAGGAAATTTATAGCAGCTTTCATTTATGAAATAACTCCTTAATTATACAATATCCGTCTGTTATTTATAAAACATATTTAAATATTTTATTGCATGATACTTCTTTGAAAAGTGAGATAGGTTGCCTAAGAGAAAAAGCAATTTTATTGGCTTTTATAGAGGATATTTATAGTAGCATTCCTTAATGAAATAATTCCTTAATTATACAATATCTGTTTGCTATTTATAAAACCTATTTGAATATTCTATTGCATATTATTGCTTTGAAAAGTGAGATAGGTTGACTAAGAGAAAAAGCAATTTAAGGAGAACATTTATTGGCTTTTATAGAGGAAATTTATAGCAGCTTTCATTTATGAAATAATTCCTTAATTTTACAATATCCGTCTGTTATTTATAAAACATATTTGAATACTTTATTGCATATTATTGCTTTGAAAAGTGAGATAGGTTGACTAAGAGAAAAAGCAATTTAAGGATAAAATTTATTGGCTTTCATAGAGGAAATTTATAGGAGCTTTCATTTACGAAATAATTCCTTAATAATACAATATTCGTATGTTATTTATAAAACATATTTGAATATCTTATTACATATTAATGCTTTGAAAAGTGAGATAAGTTGATTAAGAAAAAAAGCAATTTAAGGAGAACATTTATTGGCTTTTATAGCGGAAATTTATAGCAGCTTTCATTTACGAAATAATTCCTTAATAATACAATATTCGTATGTTATTTATAAAACATATTTGAATATCTTATTACATATTAATGCTTTGAAAAGTGAGATAAGTTGATTAAGAAAAAAAGCAATTTAAGGAGAACATTTATTGGCTTTTATAGCTGAAATTTATATCAGCTTTCATTTAAGAAATAATTCCTTAATTATACAATATTGGTTTGTTATTTATAAAATATATTTGAATATTTGATTGCATATTGTTGCTTTAAAAAGTGAGATAGGTTGCCTAAGAGAAAAAGCAATTTAATAAGAAAATTTATTGGCTTTCATAGAGGAAATTTATAGGAACTTTTATTTATGAAATAATTCCTTAATAATACAATATCCATATGTTATTTATAAAACATATGTGAATATCTTATTGCATATTAATGCTTTGAGAAGTGAGAAAGGTAGACTAAGAATAAAAATTTCACTAGTAAGTTTCAGTAGTAAGAATAAATGTTTATTTTGTTTATTTATTTTTTAATAGTCTAACCTCTACAAAATCTTTTGTATGTATTTGGGTATTTTTATCCACAACGCATACCTGTATGAAGTCATCTCTTAATTATATAACACCGGTTTTTATTTGATAGGGTTTATTATTTAACAAAAGATAGTGCGGTTTAAAAAAGTGAAACAGGTAGACAAATAGAAAAAGTGAGGAATTTTATGAGAAAATATTTCTCTTTTTTTTCACTTGTCTATACTTTGTTTTGTATACAGACATGTTTGTTCACTGTGCATTCATTTATGAAATACTTTTTAATTAAACTATATAGGTTTTATTTGATAGCGTTATTTTTTTAATTCGGAAAAATTGAGACAGGTAACTAAATGTAATTTTATGAGAAAATATTTAGCTTCTTTTTACTTGTCTAAAATCTATATAATATATTTTGTTTGTATATGGGCATGTTTGTTCCCTACTCAATTATTTAGAAAATAAATTTTAATTAAACTATATAGGTTTTAATTTGATAGGTTTTATTATTTCTAAAACTTATTTGATTACTTCATTGTATAATGTTGTTTTAAAAAGTGAGATAGATAATAAGAGAAAAATTAAATAATTTTATGAGAAATTATTCACTTTATTATACAGATCTAAACTCCACAAAATCTTTTGTATGTATGCGGGTATGCTTGTCAACTTTCCATTCATATATGAAATAATTTCTTAATTTTATATTACAGGTTTTAATCTGTTAGAGTTTATTATTTCTAAAAGGTATTTGAGTACTTTAATATGCAATATTGCTTAAAAAATGAGATATGTTGACTAAGAGAAAAATATATAATAAGGAAAAATATTTCACTTTTTTTTGTATATATCTGAACTATATAAAATCTCTTGTATGTATACTGTTATGTTTGTCCTCTATGCAACCCGGAAATATTTAGTGAAATATTACATATTAATTCAGGGTAAAAGTGGAAAGTTTTAGGTAAGTCAACATTATGATGCAAGTAGAATGTGTATTTTTATTAATCTCTAAAGAGTTTAGTGATTATATCTAGTAGCTATCAGATATAAAGGAGAAATTGCTTAGTTGGTTTTCCAAGGGATCAAGAAATAAAAAATATATTTATAGGAAAAACTGGAAAATGAATTATAAAAAACCTTTTTATCCAATAGTTCTTCGTTTTATTTCTTTTTTAAATATTTTTTCATAGATACATATGTTGCTTTTTTATAGCGAAAAATAAATTTACATTTTGAAAGTATTTTCTTCAGTTACAAACATTTTAATACAGTTAAATGATGAAAACAGTTCTAAGGCACTGTGTAATTTTAAATAATTGGTCTTCTATTAATAGTATAAAAAGTAAGGGAAAATTTATACCTAGTTTTGTTTCCACTCAAATTTTAAAGTTAAAAGGAAAAAAATAAAAGCAATTCATTAATATGCTGTGAATTAGGAACATTTGTAAAGATTATGGTTTTTCTTCTTCTTCTGTAGAACTATAGCCTTCTACAGGCCATGCCTGTCTCTAAAAGTTTCTTCCATATGGAACCATCCGCCGCTACAGTTCCCCCACCGGTTGACTCCACTTTAATGCAGCGTTTTCTCAACCATATCAATCCACCTGGTGTTTAGTCTACCACTTTAACTTTTTCTTTCATCTTTTGTAGCACTACAGCCTTCTATAGGCCAAGGCTGTCTCTAAAAGTTTCTTCCGTCTGGAACCATCCGTTGCCACAGTTCTCCACTGGTTGACTCCACTTTAATGCAGCGTTTTCTCAACCATATCAATCCACCTGGTGTTTGGTCTACCTCTTTCCCTTTTTCCATCAACTTTTTGAAATGTAACTTTTTTTGTTGGGTTTAAATCATTGCATCTATAGATGTGTCTCAACCTTTTTATAATTTTCACAAAATTTGGTTGTCCAAATTTAGAGTACAGTTCAGGATTATAACGGATTCTCCATACATTATTTTCTTCAACAGCTCCAAATATTTTTCTTAGTGTTTTTCGTTCAATTATTAATAGCTTATTTTCCTCAGATTTGTTCATAGTCCAACATTCGCTTCCATACATAATTATTGTCTTTACTAAACTGTTATGAAGATTAATATTTATGCCTAAGTATTTTGATTTAAAGTGATTTCTCAGTCCGTAATAACATTTATTTGCCATATTTAATCTGTTCTTAATTTCAATTTTAATATCATTATTTTTTGTTACAATTAAGCCTAAATATTTGAACTATTCAGCATTTTCGAAGCTGTAATCTCCAATTGTCATTGGTTGTACATCAAGTCTGTTATGTGTTACTGCCATAAACTTTGTTTTTTCTATGTTTATTGTTAGTCCAATATTTTTAGCTGCCGGTTCGAGTCCAGAAAAAGCTTCACGAAAATTCAATTTTTATCAAACATTCGCATATTTTTTTTATCAAAAAAATGTTTTCTTAATAGTTTGCTGTGTCTTATATGTGTGATGGAACAGCAGTATATATTCTCATTACAAAAATATCAATAGTAATTATAAAATTTGAAATTGAACTTCATTTGGTCCCTTAAAATATTGTATTGAGATATAGAAACATTTAGATACATACACATTTTACTGTAACACACAAAAAAATTATAATACATAAAACAGCTTTAAATGCCCTCTAGTAGAATGCATTTTTATGTATTTGAAATAAAATATTACATTGTGTATTATATAACAAAAAAAGATTTTTTAAAAATTAAATTTTTTAAAATTCGTAAGAAATTTTTACTTTCTACCAGAACATAAAGTAGCAAAGATCTACATTAGTTCTAAGGAATTTTACACTAATAATAGTTATTTTTTTAGTATTTTTACTTCACAATTTATTAGCATTCTAAATTAATATTCTAAATTATATAATTATAGTTTTCTGCAATTGCTGTTCTTTAATTTCTCCATTGTACTCTAAAACATTGCATTAAATTAAATTTCAGAAAAACTTAATTACATTTCTTGATTTTCCATCGTTTTAATGTAAGTCAGGGATTGCAATATCGGAAATTTAGGATTCATTATTACGCCATCTGTTGGTTGAAAAATAAAGTATAATTTCAATTAATTTCAACGTGATATCATTAATAAATTTCTTTAGGATTTTACGATAAAATAAAATAATTGTTGTCTATTACCTATAATAAATTATAAACCGAAAATATTGTTTCTATGTTGGTTTTTTTAGAAAGAAAAACTACTAAACACTTATAACTAACCTTCCATGTTTCGTTAAACTTGTTATAGATTTATTATATTATAGGATATAAAAGTAGCATTGTCAAATAAAAAGAAATTTAATAAAGAGAGACATAACCTATAAACATTCGACTAAATGTCTGAAGGGAATAATTTTTCGAGTCCTTTTAATGCATTATCTATACAGGGAACATATATGAAAATTTTGCAGCATATAAAATAATATCGAAACTGTATATCGGGTATATTTTTCAAATTTAAAGAATAACTATGTAAAATATTTATATTTATTATTAGTACTATTAAACAATACCTTGCAGTTTATTACAAAATTAACAAAATGTTATTATAAATTGTGTATAATATTTCAGTCTTTATACATGAATAGTTAAAAATAATGATGAAAATTCGAGAATAATTTCAGTAGTTTATAATTTTAATTTTTTTTTTAAATTTCAGCTCAAAATCCGCGGTTTTTTTAAGATTTGATTTAATTTGTTTTATTTCAAACAAATGAGATCATTCTGTAATGGTTCATGACTGTTTTCCTTTTGTTTCCTTTCGTTTTCGTTTTCCTTCTGTTTTCATTTCGTTTCTTATAGTCAGCACTAATGATGAAAAATACGAGAAAAACTTCAGTAGTTTACATTTTTAGATTTTTTGTGGTAGAAGCTGAACCTGAGCTCAGTTGGTAAAGGCAGCTATCTCGTAAAGAAAAACTACTAAACACTTATAACTAACCTTCCATGTTTCGTTAAACTTGTTATAGATATATTATATTAAAGGATATAAAAGTAGCAGTGTCAAATAAAAAGAAATTTAATAAAGAGAGACATAACCTATAAACATTGGACTAAATATCTGAAAGGAATAATTTTTCGAGTCCTTTTAATGCATTATCTATACAGGGAACATATATGAAAATTTTGCAGCATGTAAAATAATATCGAAACTGTATATCCGGTATATTTTTCAAATTTAAAGAATAACTATGTAAAATAATCATATTTATTATTAGTACTATTAAACAATACCTTGCAGTTTATTATAAAATAAACAAAATGTTTTTATAAATTGTGTAGAATATTTCAGTCTTTATACATGAATAGTCAACAATAATGATGAAAATGAGAAAATAATTTCAGTAGTTTCTAATTATAAAGTTTTTAAGATTTAAGCTAAAAATCCACAATTTTTTAGATTTGATTTATTATTTTTTTTATTTCAAACAAATGAGATCATTCTGTAATGGCTCATGACTGTTTTCCTTTTGTTTCCTTTCGTTTTCGTTTTCCTTCTGTTTTCATTTCGTTTCTTATAGTCAATACTAATGATGAAAGATGATAGAATAATTTCAGTAGTTTCCATTTTTAGATTTTTTGTGGTACAAGCTGAAAATGAGCTCAGTTGGCAAAGACAGCGATCTCGTAAAGAAAAACTACTAAACACTTATAACTAACCTTCCATGTTTCGTTAAACTTGTTATAGATTTATTATATTATAGAATATAAAAGTAGCATTGTCAAATAAAAAGAAATTTAATAAAAAGAGACATAACCTATAAACATTCGAATAAATGTCTGAAAGGAATAATTTTTCGAGTCCTTTTAATGCATTATCTATACAGGGAACATATATGAAAATTTTGCAGTATGTAAAATAATATCGAAACTGTATATCCGGTATATTTTTCAAATTTAAAGAATAACTATGTAAAATAATCATATTTATTATTAGTACTATTAAAAAATACCTTGCAGTTTATTACAAAATTTACAAATAGTCAACAATAATGATGAAAATGCGAGATTAATTTCAGTAGTTTCTAATTTAAATTTTTTTAATATTGAAGCTATAAATCCCCAATTTTTTAAGATTTGATTTAATTTTTTTATTTTAAACAATCGAGATCATTCTGTAATGGCTCATGAGTGTTTTCTTTTGTTTGCTTTCGTTTTCGTTTTCCTTTCATTTCTTATAGTCTGTACTAATGATGAAAAATGCGAGAATAATTTCAGTAGTTTCCATTTTTAAATTTTTTGAGATTGAAGCTGAGCCGGTGTAGCTCAGTCGGCAAAGGCAGCGATTTTGTAACTGAAAGTTTGCGGGTTTGGGGCTCGAGCCAGCCTGAGATGACGTGTTTGCTAAAGGTGAAAGGGGCAGGTAAACTCTGGATTTTTAATAAAAAAAGTACTTTCTATCGGATGATATTGTAAGTGTAAACCATTCTCGAATCAACTTAATTACAGACACAAATTTTTATCAAATTCAGTACATCCATTTAGGAGGAGTTCTATTACGAATACACGCACAGAAGAATTTTATATATAAAGATATACATATTCAACGACTACAAGTCATACAGCTAAAATATGAAAGAGAGTAATTTTAAACAATCATAATAACTACGTAATTAGGACAGTATCAAAAACCATCACTGAATAATAGGGAAAAAAGGCACAGAATGAGATTGTCTGAATAAGAAAACTGAAAAACCAAAATTAATTTACTTTAAGCAGCTTAATTCTTGAAAGAGACAAAACTTTTGTACATAATCCGCTTAATTGAGTTCAAATATCTCAGTGAATATTGATCGAGAAAACTTGAACCGGAAATTACTTTAATTAAAGTGCGTTGTCTTTTGTAGCTTCGCTTCAAACGGTTAAAGACGTTGAGATGTTTCTTTACTCAATTTCCTATTATCTCTATCATAAAAATGCATTTTATTTGCAACATTTAAAATCACTCTCCATAGATATATG
>CM063507.1:104550035-104555035 GCA_032207245.1 Pardosa pseudoannulata | reverse complement strand
AACTCGGCTACATTAGTCTACAATATTTTTAATTTATGTGGATGTTATATTAAGTTATTTCGTATAGATACCTCTGACAAAATCGCTGTTTTAACCCAGTCCAATTGTAAAAATTATCTATCTACGTTATAGTTGTTTGAATGTCATGAAAAACATTTATGAAATTCCAATTTAAATGTTAACTAGAATAGCTGTAAACTTCGAACCGAGAACAAAATGTGACAGTATAATGAAACGCAAGAATTTAATTCGTTTGCTCTTTTAATCAAAAATTAATACGGCAGGAGAAATTAACAGCTGTATTCGTGGAGAAAAATTCTCTGTACATCAAGTTTATTTATCGTCTTCATTCAGTCGCCGAGAGTAACAGAAGTAGTTTATCTCCCTTTTCTTTTTTAAGTTACACTTTAATTTTATGGCAACACGAGTTAACACTGTATATTCGAATCTCCGAAAAAGGGATTTTCAGTTTTTAACATAATTTAAATTTTTAATGGGTCTGAGTGATTTTAACCTGCTAAGCAACAGTGTAAATGGTTTCTTATTTAGTCTACCAATAACTTAATATATTATTGAAATTTAAAGAGAAAAGTTTACAATCTTTTTATAACTGCTAAGCAACAGTGTAAATGGTTTCTTATTTAGTCTACCAATAACTTAATATATTATTGAAATTTAAAGAGAAAAGTTTACAATCTTTTTATAACTGCTAAGCAACAGTGTAAATGGTTTCTTATTTAGACTAGCAATAACTTAATATAATGTTATTCCAATTTAAAGAGAAAAGTTTACCATCTTTTTATAACTGCTATACAACAGTGTAAATGGTTTCTTATTTAGACTACCAATAACTTAATATAATATTATTCCAATTTAAAGAGAAAAGTTTACCGTTTTTTTATAACAGCTAAGCAACAGTATAAATGGTTTCTTATTTCGACTACCAGTAACTTAATATAATATTATTTCAATTTAAAAAGAAAAGTTTACCATCTTTTTATAACTGCTAAACAACAGTGTAAATTTGTTCTTATTTAGTTTAAGAATAACTTAATATAATGTTATTCCAATTTAAAGAGAAAAAGTTTACCATCTTTTTATAACTGATAAAGAACAGTGTAAATTTGTTCTTATTTCGACTACCAATAAATTAATATAATAATATTCCAATTGAAAGAGAAAAGCTTACCGTTTTTTTATAACAGCTAAGCAACAGTTGCTTAGCAGTTATAAAAGATGGTAAACTTTTCTCTTTAAATTGGAATAATATTATATTAAGTTATTGGTAGTCTAAATAAGAAACAATTCCCACCTGTTGCTTAAGTTTTGCACACCAGTGTATATTTAATACAAAGAGTGCTATCATATTGCGGTCAAGATATGTCACTGGCGACCTCCACGTCATAATGATGTCAGAAATCGCCAGAGAGGGGAATATGATACCCTAAATTTCCTCTGAATGTCATCTGGATGTCGATATCGTCCGTGATATATCTCGACTTGAGTATGGTAGCATTCTAAATATGTTAATATTACCTATTTTTTTCTCATCTTAATCTATGCTTTGGATTAGCTGCTTGAACTTCTGAAAATTTAAATGTATGTAAAAATTACTCCCGGTGACTAATATTTTTTTCATTTTTAGAGGTTTCTTGGTTTGCTGTGAAACATCGATAGTTTATAGTTAAGAGTTTAAAGCTTGAATGACGTAACTTTCGCTTAAATAACACTCTTTAATTTTACGTCACCAGGAGGTAACACCGGACATATAAATGCACAACAAGTCAATTAATTTTTTGTTTTAAAAATATTCAGTTTTAATATTTTAAATTAATCTGAACAGTAATAAAAAAACACTTAAAATTACCTATGGTTTGAGTTATAGTTTTTTGTATGTCTATGTGAATTTTACACTTGTTGATATTTCTACGTCAACTATAATCTTCTTAGCTTGACAGTTTCAGAAATGGATCGGAATTTTATTAAAATACTAAATGAGTTACACATGTAATAAGAACTATGTTAAATTTCAGGATTTTACCTATTTCTAATCTATACTATTCCTAGAAATAACGGCTTCCACTTTTGAAAAAAATTAATGTATGTAACATTTATATCAATTTCAAAATATTTTATTATTTGTTTAGGTTTTTTTGGTTCACTTTCAAACTTCGATATTTTTTGTGTTAAGAACGCAATAAGAAATCCGCTAGATTAGTTTAAGCACACTTATTAAGCACACTTTTATCAAACTTATATCAAAATGATACTTATATCACTTATATCAAAATGACACTTAAGTCATTTTGATAACGTAAAACAAGTGTTTTGTGTTATCAAAATGTAACACCGGGTCATTAAATGTTAAAAAATCTGATTTTCAGCTTTTAGCAAAATATTTAAAAAATTTAAACCATTAAAAATATTAATCATGAAAACTGCATTAAGGTATTTGCAGTAGTTTCTGCGTTATAACCCTGTTTGTATGGTTATGAGCATGCCACATTATTTGATATTTGAGCTCTACTTAGACAACACCATTACTCTGAGAAAAGCTTATTTTGAACCGTGAAGAAAATGAGAAAGAAATAATAAAATGCATATAATTTATTAGGAATTCAAGGAGGTCATGCAGTGTTCGAATCAAGGTTTTTTATTTTGATTTTAGTCCACACCGATAACATGTTCGAATCCCTAAACTAAATGCTATGTCCAAACCGGTTAGCATAGATATGTCGTTGGTGGTGTTATTTATGATTCCACTTGGATACACCAAGCACGCTTTGAGTCATTATTTCAAAGCTGTGCACCTTTCGTTTTAATGAGAAACAGTAAGGTAAAACAACGACTCTGCTCAAGAGAATCCTCGTAATTTAGAAGCAGAGACCAATCCGAAAACCCATAGGCTTGAACTGTCAGCCCCAAAGGTTTTATTTGAGAACTTGGAGAACATTGTGACCACGAACCTATTTTACGTGCCCTAGTCACCTTTAACTAACGCTTCGGATCTTAAAAGTTCTGAACCCGCAGCCTTTCAGTTACGAGATTGCGGCAACACACGCATACTCCATGGTCTTCTGGGACTCCATGGCAGCGAACGTGCATTGATTGTAACCGCTGTAAGAAGCGCCATAAGCAAAGAAAAAGAATAAACTCTTATACACTGACTAGAGCCATTTTGCGAGCCCTGTATTGGTCACCCGGACGTGATTGGTGTTACACAAATTTTCGTGCCTCTATCGTTATATGCGTTCACTCACGTCTTTGTGCGACATGATCACGTCAAACCACCTCTTACGCCTCCTTACGACGGACCATACACAGTGTTGAAACAATACGACAATACTTTTAAAGTAGTGATCCGTGACAAAGAACTGATTATTTCTATGGACCGACTAAAACCAGCCTTCCTGCTGGGAACGGCAGAACGTCATCAGTCTCCCCCATTTACCATTCTGACGTCCCAAGCAGACAATTCTACTTGCCCCGAGGAGAGACCTACAACAGATACCACCGAACCTCCACTTACCCGTTCTGGCAGACGTGTCAGATTTCCCGTTCGATTTGTGGAGTGACGTTAACACTGGGGGGTACTGCGGCAACGAGCGCGCATACACCATGACCTTCTCGAACTCCATGGCAGCGAAGGTGCATTGATTGTAACCGCTGGAAGAAGCGACATAAGTAAAGAAAAACAATAAACTCTTACACACTAACTGGAGCCATTTTGCGAGCCCTGTATTGGTGACCCGGACGTGATTGGTGTTACACAAACTTTTGTGCCACAATCGTTATATACGTTATATACATAGATATACAAATCTTAAAATAACTGGTGCAAAAGCTGAAGAGTTAGTCCAAGGTTTTTCCCTCCTTTGCATCTTGTGGGTATATATATTTATAAAAATTAACGATTGCTAATTGATAAATTAACGTCTATATGATTATTTATATTATATATTTTTTAACTTAGTGAATTGCATTTGATTTTGTCCATACTACACTTAATAAACATTCGATGAGGGACATGCATGAGGCGCAAAATCCAGCGTAAGATATTTTCTGGAGTTTATGACTGCTATTAAAGCACTCTTCCGTAGCAAATGGATATCCTCTTTTACGTAACTTTATAAAATATAGTTCCCGTTAACACAAATGGCTTAGTTGCTTTATACCAATACTTATTTATCAGTTTAAGGTACCTTTCACTACAATTCTAATTTTAATTTTTAATTTTTTTACCTTATTGCAATGGATAAACTTTTTCAAGTTATGGAGTCTTTTTAGAATTAATATTTTTAGCGGTACCTCACCCAAAGTAAAAATATAAGAAATTGTAAAATAAACCAATAAAATATCGCGTATATATATGTACCACATTTAAGAAAATGAAATGAACTTTTGGACCATACAGTATTTATATAATTTATACAGATATTTTAGCCCTATTCACATCCCCTATATAATAATAGCCTTAGTTATCCGTTCGTCTGTCCTCGAATTTATGAAGTGGTAGGACCTGAATTGGACAGATGCATCCATATTAGATTATTGATGAGTTAGGATTAGCAAAATTCAAATCGTCACTATGTGTGTGGTTAACAGCTGCTGCTGTTTTAATTGTTATTGGTTAAGAATTCGCGTAATCAGTTCACAGCATGGGAACTACAAATCAGCATCTTCTCTAAAGAATGACACAGAGAAAGTCTCTTGGTCGAATTAATGTTCAGTGCAATTCACAGGTATCTCTTTAACCGTAGATTTAATCCCCTATATAATTAGATTTAATCCCCTATATAATAATAGCCTCATTTATCTGCCCGTCTGTCCTCGAATTTATGAAGCAGTAAGACCTGAATTGGATAGATGCACCCATATTGGTTTCTTCGTGAGTTAGGGTTAGCAAAATTCAATGCGAGTAAAGTTTATCTTCTCCTAACCTATCGATTCGATTCTAAAATAAATTAGTATATATAGGCTTCATATCATAGCAAAAAATA
>CM063507.1:104530035-104535035 GCA_032207245.1 Pardosa pseudoannulata | reverse complement strand
GAAGTGGACGCAGCATGACTTCCCTTTACACCTTTTAATTTTTAGACATTTTCTAATTTTAAAAGCTTGATACGTTATTAGAATCATCATTTGCACATTTGCTTCAGGGGGACATAGTACATTTCGAAAATTAAAATCTTCATTATAACAGTTTTTTTCAATCCATTTTTAATTCAATAAAACGAGTTCTATATTTAAATTTTTCTTAAAAATCTGCAATAACGCTCTAATTTTAAAAAAATTAATATTTCAAGATGTTTATTTTTTAAAATACTTAAAAAATAAACCCTATATATAAATCGAAAAATTTATTAACTGCTAGATAACTTTTAAAACAGGTATATTAGAAACTAAATTTTAATGCTAAATTAAAACAAAATACCTGTTCCAATTTTTAAACCTAAAACTTAGGTATCTCCTATTTTAAAATTTAAAAGAAATTTACAAACTTAAAAAAATTGAAAATATCATCCTTTATTGTGCTATAAAATAAAATATTTCGCTTTTATTAATATAATTTAGATTTACGAAATAAAAAATAATTAGCTTTTATTTTATGAATATTATATTCTAATTAACGTATATCTTGTACCATGCTGTAAAATAAAACAAAAAAAAATTCTGTATTAATCTAATTGTGGTTTACAGAAAAAAAAAGATAATTAGATTCTACTTGATAAAAATATAGCTTCTAATTTACAGATATCATTCATCATACTATTAAATAAAACATAACTCTTATTAATATAATTGAGGTTCAAATATAAAAACAAAAACACAATTGGTTTCTATCGGTTTAAAAGTATTTTGTGTGATATTTGGAGAATTTTAAAATAAAAATTTTAACCAGTTAACACCAGGTGAGTAATATTGCATTAATGAACCAGGGTGATAAAACACATCCGTAATGTTACGGTCGAGTATACTTCTGTAATTGTACATTTCTTAGGGCAGTTATCACCAAAGTCGTTTAACGGCTAACCGCGATTAACCCAAGGCTCCAAACAATGGTGGGGTGCAAATCTCCGTTTAAACAGAGATTAATTGCCTTTAGCCATTAAACTACACCGGCCCTAAATTAAAGCCATTACCACACAGAAGTTATCTGTGACATTACTCGACCAAAATATGGTATCAGCCGTATTTTTTGTGATCTTCGGGGAATTTTAAAATGAAATTGTTAACCAGTTAACACCAGGTGAGTGATATTGCGTTAACGAACCAGGGTCAAAAAACACATCCGTAATGTTGTGCATATTTCTGTAATTGTACATTTATTAGCGCCGGTATCACCAAAGTCCTTTAACGGTTAACCCAATGCTCCAACCAATGTTGGTGCGCAATTTTCAGTTTGAACAGAGATTAATCGTGGTTGGCCCTTAAATGACTTCCATGACCCTGGCCCTAAACCACGCCATTATGACACAGAAGTTGTATGTGACATTACTCGACCAAAATATGGTATGAGACGTATTTCATATGATATTTGGGAAATTTTAGAATGAAAGTTTTATTACCTGTCTCACCAAAGTCGTTTAATGGCTAACCGCGACTAATCTTTCTTTAAACGGAGAATTGCGTCTCACTATTGGTTGACGCCATAGGTTAATCCTGGTTAGCCATTAAACGACTGGTGAGAATAGCCCTTAACCAGTTAACTCCAGGTCCGTAATATTGCATTAACGAACCAGGGTGAAAAAATACCTCCTTAATGTTACGGTCGCGCATTCTTCTGGGGTTATACATTTCTTAGCGCCGGTATCACCAAAGTCGGTTAAAGGATAATCGATATTAACCCTATGCTCCAACCAATGGTGGGACTCAATTCTCGGTTTAAACAGAGATTAATCGCTGTCAGCCGTTAAACGGTTTCGGTGATACCGACCATAAATTAACGCCAGTATGACACAGAAGTTGTCTGTGACATTACTCGGCCAAAATACGGTATCAGCCATATTTTATGTGATCTTTGGGGAATTTTAAATAGAAAATTTTAACCAGTTAATGCCAGGTGCGTAATATTATGTTAACGAACCATGTGAAAAAACACATCTGTAATGTTACGGTTGTGCATTCTTCTGTGATTATACTTTTCTTAGCGCCGGTATCACCAAAGTCATTAAAGACATTCAAGCTAACTGCTCTTAACCCAATGCTCCAACCAATGTTGGTGCGCAATTCTCAGTTTAAACAAAGATTAATCGTGGTTAGCCATTAATTGACTTCCATGACCCTGGTCCTAAACCTCGCCATTATGACACAGAAGTTGTATGTGACATTAATCGACCAAAATATGGTATGAGACGTATTTTATATGATCTTTGGAAAATTTTAGAATGAAAGTTTTATTACCTGTCTCACCAAAGTCGTTTAACGGCTAACCGCGACTAATCTTTCTTTAAACGGAGAATTGCGTCTCACTATTGGTTGATGCCATAGGTTAATCCTGGTTAGCCATTAAACAACTGGCGAGAATGGCCCTTAACCAGTTAACTCCAGGTCCGTAATATTGCGTTAACGAACCAGGGTGAAAAAATACCTCCTTAACCCTCTAAGCGGTTCGCACGTACAATTCTACCAAACCGATGCTGATTTCAAAACTTACAATTTCTGACCTCCAAAAATGCTCGGAAAATAGATGTAATGTACATTTTTGCCAGTGCTTTCCCCCATGGAGTTTTGAGGTAGGAGGGTCAGGTCGATTGTTTAGGAACTGCACTCCTCTTTGACTGACATTTATTGAGGGATGCACCCCTACTTCCTAAGGCACAAAGACGCTGATAGCTTTTCTTGGCTTTGTAAATTTCTATTTCGAAGTATTTCGTTTGCGGTAACAGATGCATCTCTAATTGCACCACTTAAATATCTTGGATGACTTTCGTAAAAAAAATATAAAAAATTCCCTTAAAGAATATTTTTATTTGTACTTTTAGAATCCGTTATTTCTTATGGGATAATATTCCAGACTTGACGAGCTTTATATGTATTAAAAATTAACAGTCTATAATATCTATTTATATATCTGCATATAACCGGATATAAAGAGACAATAACGAGGGTGGGTTTCCCGTATTTCATCCTAATCGACAAAGGGTGAAGGAAAAAAATCATAGAACGCTTTGGCCATTGACAAGGTAAACCTTTAGCATATTTTTGGAGATTTTTTTCCTTGATGTGTTCCACTCGGAGGGTTAATGTTACGGTCACGCATTCTTCTGGGATTATACTATTCTTAGCGCCGGTATCACCAAAGTCCTTTAACGGTTAACCATTATTAACACAAGTCTCCAACCAATTTTGGGGCTCAATTCTCTGTTTAAACAGAGACTAATCACGATTACCCGTTAAACGACTTCGATGACACTGGCCTTAAACAAACGCCATTATGACACAGAAGTTGTATGTGACATTACTCGACCAAAATATGGTATCAGCCGTTTTTGATGTGGTCTTTGGAGACTTTTAAAATGAAACATTTAACCAGTTAACGCCAGGTGAGTAATACTGTCTTAACGAACCCGGGTGAAAAAACACATCCGTAATATTACGGTAGTGCATTCTTTTGTGATTAAATTTTTCTTAGGGCCGGTATCAAGAAAGTCATTTAAAGGATAATCGCTTTTAACCCTATGCTCCAACCAATGGTGGGACGAAATTCTCGGTTTAAACAGAGATTAATCGCTGTTAGCCATTAAACGATTTCGGTGATACGGGCTATAAACTAACGCCATTATGACACAGAAGTTGTCTGTGACATTACTCGGCCAAAATAGGGTATCAGCCGTATTTTATGTGATCTTTGGGGAATTTTAAAATGAAAATATTAACTAGATAACGCCAGATGCGTAATATTGTGTTAATGAATCAGGGTGAAAAAACACATCCATAATGTTACGGTCGTTTATTTTTCTATGATTATACTTTTCTTAGGGCCGGTATCCACACAGTCGTTTCACGGCTAACAGCAATTAACCCAAGGCGTCAACCAATAGTGGGACGTAATTCTCCGTTTAAAGAGAAATTAATCGTGGATAGTCATTAAACGACTTCCGTGAGACCGGCCTTGAACTAACACCATTATGACACAGAAGTTGTCCGTGACATTACTCCACCAAAAAATGGTATCAACCGTATTTTGTGTGATCTTTGGGAAATTTTAAAATGAAAATTTTATAGCTGATCTGACGAAAGTCGTTTAACGGCTAACGGCGATTAGTCTTTGTTTAAACGTAGAAATGCTTCCCACTATTGGTTGACGCCATAGGTTAATCACGGTTAGCCATTAAACGACTTTGAGAATGGACCTTAACCAGTTAACTTCAGGTGCGTAATACTGCGTTAACGAACGAGGGTGAAAAAACACATCCTTAATGTTACGGTCAGGCATTCTTCTGTGATAATACTTTTCTTAGCGCCGGTATCACCAAACTCCTTTAACGGCTGACCATTATTAACACAAGGCTTCAACCAATGGTGGGACACAATTCTCCGTTTAAACAGAGATTAATTGCTGTTAGCTGTTAAATGACGTTGGTCAGAACAGCCCTAAAACACTTCATTAAAAGAATTTCCAGGTTCTATAAGCAACTCAACAAGCAACGCACATTTTCCGTAACAAAAACCTCCGTTTTAGCGAGAAATTGCATGAAAATCCTTAACTTGTTTGGAGAGTTTGAATCATTGATTGGCTGCATTCTTTGAAAATTATATCGGAACCATTATCCAACAATGAGAAATATCTGAACCTTAAACAGTAATAACATCGAGAACTTTGAAATTCAAGCATAACTTCTGACAGTAAATTCATTTTGCTCTCTACTATCATATTTCATTTATCGTTCATGGAAAGTTGGAAAAATACAGTCCTCATATAAAGGATTTTTATGAAAGCCAACTGAAAGAACCTTTCGTGTCAATATTGATCTGTGCTTCAACGAAAAGCAATACAATTATCGCAAGTATCCTTTTCCTTCGGCTTTCTGAAGTTCACTGCAAATATT
>CM063507.1:104512535-104515035 GCA_032207245.1 Pardosa pseudoannulata | reverse complement strand
GACATTTATATATTCGGTGAATGGAAAAAAGTGCGTTAAATGTGTATTTTTCTACTCGAAATTTGTTAAACGTGCTTGATTCGTTCAACTGGCATTTGAAAAGACAAAAATAACAATAGGTTTATGTATAAATATTATGAAAAAATTAGTGAAAATTACATTTCAATCCGAGGACGTTTTGTTTATTTGTGAATAAAAAGAAGTCTGTTAAAGGTGTAATTTTTGACTCGAAATTAGATAAACGTGCTTGATTTGTCCAACTGGCATTTAAAAAGATAAAAATAACAATAGATTTATTTATGAGTATTATAAAAAAAAGTAGTAAAAATTATATTTCACTCTAAGGACGTTTTGTTATTTGGTGAAAGGAAAGAAGTCTGGTTAATGTATAATTTTGAATCGAAATCGGTTAAACGTGCTTGATTCGTGCAACTGCCATTGGAAACGACAAAAATAAAAATAGGTTAATGTATGAGTATTATGAAAAATGTAGTTAAATTATATTTCAAACAGAAGACGTTTATATATTGGATGAGAGGAAAGAAGTCTGTTAAATGTGTCATTTTCTAATCGAAATTTGTTAAACGTACCTGATTCGTTTGAGAAGACAAAAATAACAATAGGTTTATGTATGGTTACTATAAAAAATATAGTTAAATTGTATTTCAAACCGTGGACGTTGTGTTACTTGGTGAATAGGAAAAAAGTCTGTTAAATGTGTAATTTTCAACACGAAATCGGTTAAACCTGCTTGATTGGTCCAACTTTCATTGAAAAAGACAAAAATAAAAACAGGTTTATGTATGGGTACAATGAAAAATATAGTTAAATTATATTTCAAACCGAGGACGTTTTGTTACTTAGTGAATGGAAAAGAGTCTGTTAAATGTGTAATTTTCTACTCGAAATCAGTAAAATGTGCTTACTTCCTTTAACTGGCATTTGAAAAGACAAATATAACAATAGGTTTGTATACGGCTATTTCAAAAAAAGTAGTAAAAATTATATTTCAAACCGAGGACATATTGTTATTTGGTGAATAGAAAGAATCCTGTTAAATGTATAATTTTTCAATAGAAATCGGTTAAACGTGCTTGATTTCGTCCAACTGGTATTTGAAAAGACAAAAATAACAAAAGGTTTATGCATGGGTACTATGAATAATATAGTTAAATTATATTTCAAACCAAGGACGTTGTGTTGCTTGGTGGATGGATAAAAGTCTGTTAAATGTGTAACTTTCGACTCGAAATCGATTAAACCTCCTTGATTCTTCTGACTTTCATTGAAAAAGACAAAAATAAAAATAGGTTTATGTGTGAGTATTATGAAAAATGTATTTAAATTATATTTCAAACCGAGGACGTTTTGTTACTTAGTGAATGGAAAAAAGTCTGTTAAATGTGTAATTTTCTACTCGAAATCAGTAAAATGTGCTTAATTCGTCCACCTGGCATTTGAAAAGACAAAAATAACAATAGGTTTGAATATGGGTATTTCAAAAACGGTAGTAAAAAATATATTTCAAACGGAGAACATTTTGTTATTTGGTGAATAGAAAGAATCCTGTTAAATGTATAATTTTTCAATCGAAATCTGTTAAACGTGCTTGATTGCGTTCAACTGGCATTTGAAAAGACAAAAATAACAATAATTTTAGGTATGGGTATTATGAAAGAAGTAGTAAAAATTATCTTTCAAACCGAGGACGTTTTGTTACTTGGTGAATGGAAAAAAAGTCTGTTAAATGTGTAACTTTCGACTCGAAATTGATTAAACCTCCTTGATTCTTCTGACTTTCATTGAAAAAGACAAAAATAAAAATAGGTTTATGTGTGAGTATTATGAAAATTGTAGTTAAATTATATTTCAAACCGAGGACGTTTTGTTATTTCGTGAGTGGATAAGAGAGTCTGTTGAATGTGTAATTTTCTACTCGAAATCAGTAAAATGTGTTTAATTCGTCCACCTGGCATTTGAAAAGACAAACATATCAGTAGGTTTGTGGTGGGTATTATAAAAAAATAGTAAAAATTATATTTCAAACCGAGGACATTTTGTTATTTGGTGAATAGAAAAAATCCTGTTAAATGCGTATTTTTTTAATCGAAATCCGTTTAACATGCTTCATTCGTCCAACTGGCATTTATAAAGATGAAAATAATATTAGGCTTATGTATGATTATTATAAAAAAGGTAGTTAATTTATATTTAATACTAAAAGTGTTATGTGTTTGGTGAATGGAAAGAAGTCTGTTAAATATAATTTTCGATTCGAAATCAGTAAAATATGCTTGGTTCGACCAAATGGCATTTGAAAGGAGAAAAATAACAATAGGTTTGTGTGTGGGTATTATAAAAAATGTAGCAAAAATTATATTTCAAACCGAGGACGTTTAGTTATTTGGTGAATAGAAAAAAATCCTGTTAAATGCGTATTTTTTGGATCAAAATCAGTTTAACGTGCTTCATTCATCCAACTGGCATTTAAAAAGACAAA
>CM063507.1:104505035-104507535 GCA_032207245.1 Pardosa pseudoannulata | reverse complement strand
GTGGGAGTCATTTCCCCGCCATACAGCATTCGGATGTTCTTTTGTTTATGTGAAGGGGAATTGCCGGAGTTCACCGGAATGTGCGAGCGTATGTTACTTGCTTTAAATATAGATCTTTTACGACAGGCCATTTCGAAGGTGAACTGGAAATAAGAACTCAGTGGGAACGGACAACAGTTTGTCGGATCTAGAAATAAACCATGAAGTTTTCGAATTAATGGTGTAGAAGGACTGGATGAAATTTTAGCAATATATGTCTTTCGCTTGAAAATTTTCTTTTTCAATACTTATAAAAATAGCATTTCCATTTAGTATATATGGTATTATTAGCTATTTTACAAGTAATTGTTTTTTATTTTACCCACATATATTACTATTCGTATAGCTCCCATATTATTGGATCTCGAAATATACCATGATTTTTTTTAATTAGTGCTGAGGAAAAACACAGTTCACATTTTGCCAAACTATGTTTATTTTATCAATTTAGCATATATGGGATTACTAGCTATTTTAAAAGTAATTGTTTTTTTATTTCATACCACATATAGTACATTTCGTATAGCTCCCAGATTATTGGATCAAGAAATACACCATAATTTTTTGGAATAAGTGCTGAAGAAAGAAACAGTTCACATTTTGCCAAACTATGTTCATTTTATTCATTTAGCATATATGGGATTACTAGCTATTTTAAAAGTAATTGTATTTTTTTATTTTATTACACATATAGTATTTTTCGTATAGCTCCCCTATTATTGGATCAAGAAATACACTATAATTTTTTGGAATTGGTGCTGAGGAAAGACACAGTTCATACATTGCCAAAATATGTTTATTTTAACCATTTAGCATGTATGGGATTATTAGCTATTTTACAAGTAATTTTTTTTTATTTTATTCAACATATAGTACTTTTCGTATAGCTCCCAGATTATTAGATCAAGAAATACACCGTAATTGTTTGGAATTAGTGCTGAGGAAAGACACTCACATTTTGCCAAACTATGTTTATTTTATCAATTTAGCATATATGAGATTATTAGCTATTTTACAAGTAATTGTTTTTTTATTTTATTCCACATATAGTACTTTTCGTATAGCTCCCAAATTATTGGATCAAGAAATACACCATAATGTTTTAGAATTAGTGCTGTGGAAAGATACAGTTCACATTTTGCCCAAATATGTTTATTTCATCCATTTAGTATATATGGGATTACTAGCTATTTTACAAGTAATTGTTTTTTTTATTTTATTACACATATAGTATTTTTCGTATAGCTCCCAGATTATTGGATCAAGAAATACACCGTAATTTTTTTGGAATTTGTGCTGAGGAAAGACACAGTTTACATTTTGCCCAAATATATTTATTTCATCCATTTAGTATATATGGGATTTCTAGCTATTTTACAAGTAATTGTTTTTTTTTTATTTTATTACACATATAGTATTTTTCGCATAGCTCCCAGATTATTGGATCAAGAAATACACCGTAATTTTTTGGAATTAGTGCTGAGGAAACGCACAGTTCACATTTTGCCAAAATATGTTTATTTTATCCATTTAGCATATATGGGATTATTACCTATTTTACAAGTAATTGTTTTTTTTTTGTTTTACTCCACATATAATACTTTTCGTATACCTCCCAGATTATTGGATCAAGAAATACACCATAATTTTTTAGAATTAGTGCTGAGGAAAGACACAGTTCAGATTTTGCCAAAATATGTTTATTTTATCCATTTATCATAAGTGGGATTATTAGCTATTTTACAAGTAAATGTTTTCTTGTTTTACTCCACATATAGTATCTTTCGTATAGCTCCCAGATTATTGGATCAAGAAATACACTGTAATATATTTGGAATTTGTGCTGAGGAAAGACACAGTTCACATTTTACCAAAATATGTTTATTACTTATTTATATATTTATTTTGCAACACGTACTCTGGGAAAAAACAATTCCAATAGAAGTGTATTTATAGAATTAGTATCTATAAGTAACATTTTTTGAATATATTTTCCACTTAGCTCCCAGCTTTCGGTATGGATAATTGATGTTCTCGATTGAATTCTTATTGAAATAGATTTATTACTCAAGTTTTATCTATTCTATATATGTTATGGACACATATCTATTCCATTGGAAGCATATATATAGAACTAGCAGTGATGTGCCGCGGTATCTCAGTCGGCAAATTCAACTCTCTAGTGAGTGAAAAGTTTTGTGTTGGGAGATCAAGCAGGCATATGATCTGCCTTGTTCATTAAAGGTGATCGTAATTGAATAAGAGGAAAAACGGTAAAATGTAGAAGTCTTTTTTCCACACACACACTAATTGGGATAGTTTAATTCAGGGTAGGAAATATGCCGAAATTACATGGTGTATTTTTGTGTATTTGTTACCTACTTTAATGTATAGTTCTTTTTCCAAAGGACATTTTGAAGATGAATTGGGAATAAGAATACAATAGTAGCAGACAGCATTT
>CM063507.1:104485035-104490035 GCA_032207245.1 Pardosa pseudoannulata | reverse complement strand
CAGTGGCTAAAAGACTTATTCAAGTATATTTATTGCAAGTAATTAAGGCTAACTCATGTTGTCTATCTTTTCTTTCCTTCAGAAATAGTTTTGAATGTTAAGAAGTTTATTTAAATTTAATAACTATAATTCGCATTGCATTTATAAAACTTTTTATTCCTTTTTTAGAAGTATTGAAGGCATTTTCTTAAATTTTCACTTAATTAGAGAAAAAAATTAAATTTTATTTTTAAAAATACATTTTCATTCATTAGCAAAACTCATTTATTTTATTCTGCATATTGTTTAAGCCTAATTCATTGTACGAAAATTCTATACAGAATATTTATTTCCAGAAAATTTTTCCTACAAGTGAATTGCTAGAACATATGTTGTTTAACATTTATCATGTAAAATATTTAAATATCGGATTTAAATTTAGTTTATTAAAATTTAATTACTATACTTTACATTGCATTTGTACAATAATTTTTTTAGTTCCTATACATATTGAATGACTTTTATTAAATTTACAGAAAACAAAGAAGAAAACTTAAAATTCATTTTAATAAATATAAGTGCATTCATGAACAAACCTTATTTTATTCTGAATTTAATTCATAAGCCTTATTTGTTGTACGTAAATTCTAGATATAAGCTATTATTAATCGTCAAAAATTCATCACTTTAATTAACATAAGAAAACTTGCATTGTTTGACATGCAAAAGGAAAAATATAAATGTTATGTAGTTTGTTAAAATTTAATTATTACATTTTACACCACATTTGTAAAGCATTGCATTTGTACTTTTCATTGCATTATTTACATTGCATTTGTTTTTATTCAATATTTAAAACTTTTGAATGACTTTTCTTAAATTTACAGGAAACAGAGACCAAATCTTAAAGTTCATTTTAATAAATTACCTCCATTCCCGAACATTCTTCATTTTTTTCTGAATTTAATTCATAAGCCAAATTTATTGTATGAAAATAGACAGAAGCTAATGTTGATCGCCAAAAATATTTCCCTACAAGTAGCTTAACTTGAAAGAACATGTGCTGTTTAGCAGTTATTAGAAAAAGATATTAAATTTTATACAGTTTATTAAAATTTAATTACTGCACTTTACATTGCATTTGTAAAGTCTATTTATTCGTTTTTTTATAAATATTTAGTAACTTTTCTTAAATTTACTGGAAACAAAAAGATAAATGTTGAAATTCGCTTCAAAACTTTGGAAATTTTGTAAATTTCCAAAGTTTTGCTAAATAAACAAAAAAATTTATTTTTATTAATAATACTTTAATTATAGAAACCATTTTCTTATCTGAATTTTACCCATAAGTTTAATTCATTTATGATAAGTCTAGACAGTGGCTGAAACACTTATCCAAGTATATATATTGCAAGTAATTAAGGCAAACTCACGTTCTTTATAGTTTTTTCCCTTCAGCAATAGTTTTGAATGTTATGAAGTTTATTTAAATTTAATTATTTTAATTTACATTGCATTTATAAAAAAATTGTTATTCTTTTTTTATAAGTAATGAATGCATTTTCTTAAATTTTCACTAAGAAGAGAAAAAACTCTACACATCTTCATTCCTGAACAAAACTCATTTATTTTATTCTGAATATTGTTCAAAAACCTAACTCGTACGAAAATTCTAGACAGAAACTATTTTTTATTTTCAGAAATATTTGCTTACAAATCAATTGAGAGAACATATGTTGTTTAACATTTATCAAGTTAAATATTTAAATGCTAAATTTAAATATAGTTTAATAAAATTTATTTACTATACTTTGCATTTGTAAAATCTTTTTATTCGTTTTTATAAATATTGAATAACCTTTCTTAAACTCACAGAATCAGAGTAAAAATCTTAATTTATTTTAATAAATATACTTCATTCATGTACAAAACTCATTTTATTCTGAATTTTGTTCATAAACCTAATTTGCTGTACGATAATTATAAACATAAGTTATAATTCATCTCGAAAAATATTTCCCTACAAGTAACTTGAGAGAAGATGTTCTTTTATAATATTAAAAAATTTAATGTAATTTAGTCTATTAGAATTTAATTATTTCATTTTACATTGCATTTGTAAAATCTCTATATTCGTTTTTCATAAATATTGATTGACTTTTCTGAAATTTACCGGAAACACAACACAAAACTTAAAATTTATTTTTTAAAATATGTCTTCATTCATGAAAAAAACTTTTATTCTAAATTTTATTTATAAGCCTAATTCATTGTATGAAGATTCTAGACAGAAGCTATTATTCATCCCCAAAATTGTTTCCTTACAAGTAACTTGAGAGAAGATGTGTTTTTATAATATTAAAAAATGTAATGTAATTTAGTCTATTAGAATTTAATTATTTCATTTTACATTGAATTTGTAAAATATTTTTATTCATTTTTCGAAGATATTGAATGACTTTACTCAAATTTAATGAAAGAGAATGTAAATCTTAAAATATATTTTTTTAAATATATCTTCATTCAGGAACAAAACTTATTTTATTCTAAATTTTATTCATAAGCCAAATTCATTGTATGAAAATCTAGACAAAAGCTATTATTCATCTCCGAAGACTTTTCACTTCAAGCAACATGAGAGAAGATGTTTTTTTAGCATTAAAAAATGTAATGTAATGTAGTTTATAAAAATTTAATTACTGCAATTTACATTGTATTTGTAAAATCTTTTTATTCGTTTTTAATAAATATTCTATAACTTTCCTTAAATTTACAGGAAACAGACAACAAATCTTAAAATTTAATTTTAAAAATATACCTTCATTCATTAACAAAACTTTTTTATTCGTTTTTAATAAATATTCTATAACTTTCCTTCAATTTACAGGAAACAGACAACAAATCTTAAAATTTATTTTTAAAAATATACCTTCATTCACGAACAAAACTTATTTTATTGTAAATATTATTCATAAGCCTAATTCATTGTATGAAAATTCTAGACAGAAGCTATTATTCACCGCTAAAAATATTTCCCAGCAAGTAACCTAACTTGAGAGAACATGTGTTGTTTAGCGTTTATCAGGAATATATTTATAAATTTCTTTTTCGTTTTTTAATAAATATTCTATGACTTTCCTTAAATTTACAGGAAACAGAACAAATCTTAAAATTTATATCAATACAAATACCTTTTTTCGTGAAGAAAGCTCATTTTATTTTGAATTTTATATATATAAGCATTATTTTTTACACTAAAATTCACGAAAGAAGCTATTATTTATCGCCAAAAATAATGCAATACAAGTAACTTGAAAGAAAATGGATTGTTGGACTTGTAAAAGGGAAAAAATTAAATGTTATGTAGTTTATTAAAATTTAATTATTACACTTTACAAAGCATTTGTATTTACTTTTCATTGCATTATTTGCATTGCATTTGCACTTTTCACTGGATCTGTTCTTTTTTCAATTTTTATAAATTTAGAATTATTTTCTACAATTTTATGAAAACAGAGAACAAATCTTAATATTTATTTTAATAAATATACCTCCATTCATAAAAAAATCTCATTTTATTCTGAATTTCATTCATAAGCTTAATTTGATGAATGAAAATTCTAGACAGAAAATATTATTCATCTCCAAAAATTCGTTCCTTCAAGTAACTTGAAAAACATGCTTTGTGTGACATCTAAAAGGAAAAAACTAAATGTTATGTAGTTTATTAAAAATAAATTATTAAATTTTACATTGCGTTTGTAAAGCCTCGTATTTGCACTTTTTATTTCATTATTTAGTTTTGCATTTTTTTTTTATTCATTTTATATAAATTTTGAATGACTTTTCTTAAATTTTTAGAAAATAGAGAACAAATCTTAAAATTTATTTTAATAAATATACCTCCATTTATGAACAAACGTTCATTTATTCTGAATTTTGTTCATAAGCGAAATTCATTGCATGAAAATTCTAGACAGAAGCTATTATTCATCCCCAAAAATATTTCCCTAGACGTAACCTAACTTGAGAGAACATGTATTGTTTAGCATTTATTAAGAAAAAATTATTAAATTTCATGTAGTTTATTAGCATTTAATTACTACAATTTACATATCATTTATAGCATCTTTTTATTCGTTTTTTAAAAATATTGAATGGTTTTTTCAAATTTACAGAAAACAAAATACAAATATTAAACTTTATTTAAAAAAAATTATCTTCATTCATGAACAAAACTTATTTTATTCTAAATTTTATTCGTAAGCCTAATTCATTGTATGAAAATTCTAGACATAAGATATTATTTATCGCAAAAAAATATTTCTCTACAAGTAACCTAACTTCAGAGAACATGTGTTGTTTGGCACTTATCAGGAAAGAAAAAATTAAATTTTATGTAGTTTATTAAAATTTAATTAGTTACAGCAAGTTACGTTTCGTTTGTAAAATCTATTTATTCATTTATTATAAATATTGAATGACTTTTCTTATGTTTACTGGAAGCAGAGAAGAAATCTTAAAATTTATTTTGATTAATATATCTTCATTTTTGAACAAAACTCATTTTATTCTGAATTTTGTTCCTAAACCTAATTCATAATACGAAAATTCTAGACAGAAACTATTGTTTATTTCCTAAAACATTTACCTTCAAGTGAATAACATATGTTGTTTAACATCTATCAGGTAAATTATTTAAATGTTAAATTTAGTTTATTAAAATTTAATTATTATACTTTACATTGCAGTTGTACAATCCTTTTAATCATTTTCTAATAATATTGAATGACTTTACTTAAACTTACAGAAAACAAAGAAAAAAACCTAAAACTTATTTTAATAAATATACCTGCATTTCTGAACAAACCTCATTTTATACTGAATTTCATTTATAAGCTTAATTTGTTGTAAGAAATTTCTAGACAGAAGCTATTTTTCATCTCAAATTCATCCCTTCAAGTAACTTAAGAAAACTTGCATTTTTGACATGTAAAAGTAAAAAATAAATGTTATGTAGT
>CM063507.1:104470035-104472535 GCA_032207245.1 Pardosa pseudoannulata | reverse complement strand
TCATTATAAAGAATTATGATGTTAAGTATTAAGAATATTTTAAATATGTACAATGTTGTTAATATTTATCAATGTTGTTAATAATTACCATATGGTGATCGCTATTTAAAATACCTATAAAACAGAATATTGTGGATAACAATAACTAGTTTGTAAGTTTTAATAATATTGATGTATATAATAAATGGTGCTAAAAATTACCAATATCGAAAGTGATTAAAATATTACATAAAATATTATTAGTAATTAAAATGGTTAGTTATTATGATAATTATACATATTTACTATTATTTTGATTAATTAACAATATTGTTAACATTTACTAATATTGCTGAAAATTAGCAATATTCTTACTAATTACAAATATTGTTACTAGTAATAATATGTATGAAATATTCACAATTAATAATAATTAACATGCTTTTAATAATTACCAAGGTGTTAAAAGTTTCAGTATTTTGAATAATTACCAATATTATTATTATTAAGGATTTTTAAATTAGATAATAATTATATATAATTGGGACAATAACTATTAGTATCTAAATAATCTTAACAATTATCGTATTGTGAACAATTATTATTAATAGTACATCCAGCATTCTCTAAAATTAACAGTACTGTTATCACTTACCAATAACATTCATAATTTACAATATTTTGGTGATTAAAATGCTTTTTTATCAATATAGTATTACTAATTTCAACATTTGTTATATTTACTAATATCAACAATTCTTAATATATTTAATGTATAATTGTGAACTATTAGTAATAGTGTGAATAATTTCAAACATTGTAAATAAGCACCATTAAAATAAATTATGTATCTATATTTTTTTTGCTATTAAATAACATCATGCAATAAAAACAGAAAGAATATTTCTTCTACCCAACTGAAATCAATATTACGATAAGTGTTTTTTATAGAGAAATTTTCAGAACTGCTTCATTTTCAATAAAAGATTTCAGGCGATTAACCCTGCTTCCATGATTTCTTCGGATAATGAACCTTTATAACAAGCTCTGTATCGACTGATTCCAACAAAATAAAGATTTTAGAAGATACAGAAACTAGATCAGGATTTAAAAAAGATTGTTCTCGAATGATTTTATATTGTTTGAAAAGCATAATGAAATTTTATGTTGATTTTTTAAGCAGTAGATGTTTTTTTTATAATCTTTTTGATCTAACTGTACTGAATCGATTGTGTGAGTCCAAGATGTATATAAAAAGCCTTGAATTATTTAAGAATCTGCCAAAACTTTCATCAAAGAAGAATGTTAGCATTTAATAATATGAGAGGCAGATTAATTCCATGATTTCTTTGGATAATGAGCCTTTATAGCAAGGTCTGTATCGACTGATTGCGATAAAAGAGATTTTACAAGATAAAGAACTTAGTTAAGGATTTAAAAAAGATTGTTCTCTAGTGATTTTATGTTCGAGAAATACAGTGAAATTTTATGTTGTTTATTTAAGTCGTAGATGTTGTTTATAATCTTTATGGCTCTAAATCTGCTGAATCGATTGTAAGAGTCCAATTATATATAAAAAGCCTTCAAATATTTAAGAATGTTTCAAAAATTTCATTAAACAAAAATGCAGGAATTTGATAAAAGGAAAGAGAGATTAATTCCATGATTTCTTCGGATAATGAACCTTTAGAACAAGCTCTGTACTGACTGATTCCGACAAAATAAAGATTTTAGAAGTTACATAAACTAAATTAGGATTTAAAAAAGATTGTCCTCTAAAGATTTTATAGTCTTTGAGAGACATAATGAAATTTTATGTTGATTTTTTAAGCCGTAGATGTTTTTTATAATCTTTATTGATCTAACTGTGCTGAATCGATTGTGTGAGTCTAAGTTTCATATAAAAAGTCTTCAAATACTTAAGAATCTTTCTAAAATTTCATTAATGGAAATTCAAGCATTAGAAAATAGGAAAGAAACAATCCACGAGTTCTTCGTATAATGAACCTCTGTTAAAAGCTGTGCCGACTGATTCCGACAAAATAAAGATTTTAGAAGATACACAAATTAGATCATAAATTTTAAAAATATTGTTCTCGAATGATTTTATATTGTTTGAGAAACACAAGTGAATTATATTGAATTTTTAAATCGTAGATAGTTTTTATAATCTTTAGTGATCTAACTGTGCTGAATTGATAGTGTGAGTCCAAGTTGTATATAAAAAGTCTTGAAATATTTCAGAATCATCCATAACTTTCATTAAAGAAAATGAAAGCATTAGATAATATGAGACCAAGATTAATTCCATGATTTCTTCGAATAATGAATTTTATAACAAGCTCTGTATCGACTGATTCCTACAAAATAAAGACTTTAGATAGAGAAACTAGATAAGGGTTTAAAAATAATAGTTCTCGAATAATTTTACATTGTTTGAGAAATACAATGAAATTTTAGGTTGAATTTTACAGTCGTAGATGTTTTTTTATTATCTTTATTGATCTAACAGTGCTGAATC
>CM063507.1:104460035-104465035 GCA_032207245.1 Pardosa pseudoannulata | reverse complement strand
CAAAAATACCCTTTTTTATATATAATACTCTATATGTAAAAAATATTTATTTAAAAAACACGAAATATTTACTGAAAATTATAACTTTACTATGCCGAAATGAAACATTTTCTACATTATAAAATAAATCTCTTTTTTAAATTTAATACTCTAAATGTAAAAAAAAAATATTTATTTAGAATTGAAGAACTATTTACTGAATGTCATAATTTTGTTATGAGGGATTGAAACATTTTCTAAATTATAAAATAAAATCCTTTTTTATATTTAATACTCTATACGTAAAAAAATATTTATTCAGAAAAAACGAAATATTTACTGACTATTATAATTTTAATATAATGTAATGAAACATTTTCTAAATTATATTAATAAAGTTTTTTTATATATAATACTCTAAATGTAAAAAAAAATTATTTCTTTAGAAAAGACGAAATATTTACTGAATATTATAATTTTATTATAATGGAATGAAACATTTTCTAAATTATAAATATAAAGCTCTTTTTAATATTTAATACTTATAAATGTAAAAATAATATTTATTTAGAAAAGGCGAAATATTTACTGAATATTATAATTTTATTATGAGAGACTGAAACATTTTATAAATTATAAACTAAAACCATTTTTAATATTTAATACTCTATAAGTAAAAAAATATTTATTTAGAAAACACAAAATATTTACTGAATATTATAACGTTACTATGGGGGAATGAAACATTTTCTAAATTATAAAAGCTCTTTTTCATATTTAATATTCTAAATGTAAAAAAAAATATTTATTTAGAAAAGTCTAAATACTTATTGAATATCATAATTTAATTAGGGATTGACATTTTCTAAATTATGAATTAAAACCCTTTTTTATATTTAATACCCTCTATGTAAAAAAAAGTATTTATTTAGGTATCACGAACTATTTACTGAATATTATAATTTTATTATGATGTAATATTAACTAAATGTAATACTAACTAAATTATAAAAATAAAGTTACATTTTCTAAATTATAAATATAAAGCTCTTTTTTATATTTAATACTCTAAATGTAAAAGCATATTTCTTTAGAAATATATTTACTGAATATTATAATTTTATTAAATGGATTAAAAAATTTTATAAATTATAAAACAAAACCCTTTTAAGGTATTCAAATTTTAATATTTATTTTTACGCAGATTACTTTTAAATATTGGAGAAAAAATGTAGAATTCTTTAAAAATTTAAATTTTACACTTTTGTGGAGGCAGGCGAAAATTTGTGGCAATAATTGCAATGTAACTGTCTGGAATTAATTTTTAAACAAGAAAAAGGTAGTTGATGTGAAAGCATTATCGAGCTTGATTTCCTATGATTTTAAAAGGAGGTTAAATCCACAGTAATGGCTTAAATGTTTTCAATTAGCGTATGAAGCTACATCTTGTGACACTGTATTTAGATAGTTTACAGAATTTAGTCGAGAATTGAAGTTACCTTCTGGATGAAGAACATACAGGTATAATTCTGACTGAGCTTTAATTGATTGCTTGTTTGATTTCTTTGAACATTTCTAAAATTTAGCAATTTAACTTATAGCATTTAGTTGTATCACAAATAATTCAGGGTAAAGTGCTCAGAACATTGCTCGAGTATTCATATAAATACCGTGTACATCTTTTCTGACAAGAAAAAAGTAGTATAAAATATATGCCTCGTGTTAAATATGTATTTGAAAATTGACAGGCAAAAGTCTCTAAAAAATGTTAGAGAAATCCAATGAATGAAGTTCCAAGGCATGTGTAATTTCATTCTGAAGATGATTAAATGCTTGATTCCATTTTCTTAATTTGCTCAACAGACCTCCCTCGTTCTTGCCTTTCGCATGTGATACGTTGTAGGATTGCGTTTTATTCTTCTTTTGTAAACTTTTACCACACATGCCTTATAAGGCTATTTAACAAAAAGATCTATCATAAGAACTAGTTTAAATTATCATTGTCATTATAATATATATTTTAGTTTATATAAGGTTGAAAATAATTATATAACACTTAAAGGATACCAGACCCCTTGATATCTAAATATTACTTTGTTTTGTGTACAAGTTTGTTTCCTGACAAGCATAGCTATAGCAACAAAGTAATTACTATGTGCAGAAAACGCAACGCCCTTTAGGAAATAATCAGAAAAACCAAATTCGAACTGTAATTTATTGTACCAGCTTGCAAGAAGTCATTTATATATATATATATATATATATATATATATATATATATATATATATATATATATATATATATATATATATATATATATATATATATATATATATATATATATATATATTATATATATATATATATATATATATATATATATATATATATATATATATATATATATATATATATATATATATATATATATATATATATATATATATATATATATATTTATATATATATATACATATACATATATATATACATATACATATACATAAATATATATATATATATATATATATATATCTATATATATATATATATATATATTTATGTATATATATATATTTATGTATATGTATATGTATATATATATATATATGTATATATTTATGTATATGTATATGTATATATATATATATATATATATATATATATATATGTATATATATATATATATATATATATATATATATATTTATGTATATGTATATATATATATATATATATATATATATATATATATATATATATATATATATATATATATATATATATATATATATATATATGAGACACAATTTTTATCATTCGGATGTTGAATTAAATTTGGGAAAACAATTTATTTACTAATTAATATGAATTTTTGTGTAATACGTAAGATACGAAAACTAGAGAAAAATTCAAACTTAATTCTCATTTTTTTTCAGAAATATGTTTTAATACATATTTCAAACAAATACTCACACAGTTTTCAGTGGTTTAACAAGATATAAAGTCCTTGTAAGCTAATATCACATGAGACACAAATTTTTAACTTTCGGATGTTGAATTAAAATTGGGAAAATAATTTAGTTACTTATTAAGATGCAATTTTTGGAAGACGTAAGATACGAAAACTAGAAAAAATTGTTAAATTTAACTCTTATCCCTGCCTTAAGTATGCTTTAATGCCTACATAAAAAAAGAAAATCCATGCATTTACCCCAAAATATATTCAGTGTTTTAAAAAGGTTTAAAGTTAGACACATTTTTTCATTCCGATGATGAATTAGAATTGGGAAAGAAATTTATTTACTTGCTGTCGTTAGGCTATGAAGGAAATACAGATCATTTCAAGATAAGAAATGTCAAGAGGAAATCCATCTTTGGTGTTCTCCTGCCAACCAAAGCCAGCTAAACGAGATTTCTGTTATTCGATACCGGAGTTTGCGGGTTCGATTTATGGATGATGATAAGAAATGTCAAGAGGAAATCCATCTTTGGTGTTCTCCTGCCAAAGCCAGCTAAACGAGATTTCTGTTATTCGATACCGGAGTTTGCGGGTTCGATTCTGGATGATGGCATGGATGTTTTACACTTTCAGAATCGCCTTTAATCAGTAAGTACTGGTCTCATTGCTTGTCGTGTATTAAAAAGCAACCTGCAGTGCTCCAAAACCCCCAAAAAAAAAAATTGCGAAAACGCTGTACGTTAGATTATATGTGCTGTGAGGGCGTAAGTGAGCCACCATAACAAAGTGTTACGATCAATGACGTGATGACATTTTAGGAGGGAAACTGAGTTGCTTAAAGGAGTTATATAAAAAACTGAGCAAAGCACAAATTAATTTGGTGATCTCGAAGTCGCCAAAAGGTTATCACATTTAAATGTAAAATAAAGAAAGTTCGCCAAGAGTTGAAATTTCAGGTATAGAATCGCCAAAATTTTATTTTAAAATACAATTATAATCAGTTTGGTTAAAATATTGTTACTATATTAGACAAAAAAATTTTTTCCTATTAAACAGAAGTTAACTATTATATTAAATTCTGTGAGCCTCAGGTATATTAATTAAAACAATATAATTTATGTGATTTTATATTAATCACATAAATTAAATCATTGTTTTCATTTTAATTAAATAATAATAAAATAATTTTAATATTAACGTATGTGACATTTATAAAAGTTTAATTTTCAATTCTTCAAGTGTGTTTAAATCATAGAATGTCAGATACTGTTAAAATTTTATATTTACTAGAGAAAAAACATATTTATCTTCTATTTCATGCAAAAATTTAATTTCTACTGTACTTATTTCAGAAATTATCTTATAGATGAGTGAATTTTTTTTTGTGTGATTATATATTTTGTATTATCTTAAAAGTTATAGGACAAGAAATTATAAAACGAAATCATAATTAAAAAGTTAAAATATTATTAAAAAATTCTTATTTTAAAAGTTATTTTATGGATAAGTGAATTTTATTTTTTTATTCTATATTTTGTGTTATCTTAAAAGATAGAAGTTATACACAGTTATAGAAGAACATAAGTACCAAGTATGACACTCTCCCCCTTTAAAATTTTCCGTTAAAAATGGAAAAATATATTTATCTTCTATTTGATATAAAAATTTAATTTCTACTATGCTGCATTCAAAAGTTACCTTTTAGATAAGTGAATTTTATATTTTATATTATTGTAGTTTTTGTGTTATCATAAAAGATATACTACTTAAAATTATAAAATGAATTCTTTATTTAAATGTTAAAGTATTATTAAAAAACTTGTAAAAAATTCAGTTTTCAAAAGTTATTTTATGGATAAGTGATTTTTATTTTTTTATTGTATTTTTTTGTATTAACTTAAAAGATATAACACTTGATGTTATAAAACGACATTTTTATTTGAAAGTTAAAGTATTATTAAAAACTTATTCATTAAAGCTGTACGTCGGAAATTTTTTGTACTGTACTGTTATGCTCTAAAGTTATACAGTTATTCATAAACATAAGTACCGAGTATA
>CM063507.1:104422535-104440035 GCA_032207245.1 Pardosa pseudoannulata | reverse complement strand
ATTCTTTTCCATACAGCGTAAACAAATATCCCCTATAATATTGTACATTTGTATCTGTCAATCTCTAATTTTTTACCATTAATGCCTTTAAATTGCAGAATTCATTCATGTAATTAGCATCATTCTAATGGACCATTTATAACAATTTAATTTTTTCTATTACCTATTCTTTTCCACAGCATAAAGAAATATCTCCTATAATAATATATATTTTATGTATCAATCTCTATTTTTTTTTTTAACATGGAAGCTTTTAATTTAATGCATTAATTGATGTAACTACATCATTCTAATGGACTATTTAAAATAATTGAACATATTACCTATTATTTTCCATACAGCATAAACAAATATATCCTCTATTATTGTACGTTTTTATTTATCATTCTCTATTTTTTTAACATGGATGCTTTTTATTTACAGCATTTATTGATGTAATTGTACCATTCTAATGGATCATTTAAAACAATTCAATGTTTCTATTACCTATTCTTTTCAATGCAGATAAACAAATATCTCCTACTGTTGTACATTTTTATCTATCAATCTCTATTTTTTTATCATGGAAGCTTTTCATTTACAGCAGTTATTGATGTAATTGCATCATTTTTATGGACTATTTAAAATAGTTCAAAGTGTCTATTACCATTCAGCATAAACAAATATATCGTATATTATTGTTTATTTTATTTTATCAATCTCTATTTTTGAATATGGGAGCTTTCCATTTACAGGATTTGATAATGTAACAGCGTCATTCTAAGTATTTAAACCAATTCATTTTTCTATTAATTATTCTTTACCATACAGCATAAACAAATATATCCTACATTGATGTACATTTTTATCTCTCAATCTTTATTTTTTTCAACATGGAACCTTTTCATTTAAGGCATTTATTGATGTAACGTCATCATTCTAATGGACGATTTAAAACAATTCAATGTTTCTAATACCTATAATTTTCCATTCAGCATGAAAAAATATCTCAAATATATTATTGTACATTTTTATTTATCAAACTCTATTTTTTTAACATTGAAGCTTTCCATTTACAGCATTTATTGATGTAATAGCATCCTTTTAATTCGCCATTTTAAACAATCCGATGTTTCTCTTCCTTTCCGTTTTCTTTTCATGCAGAATAAACAAATATCTCCTATATTATTGTACATTTTTTATCTATCAATCTTTACTGTTTTGAACATGGAAGCTTTCCATTTATAGCATTTATTGATTTAATTGTATTATTTTAATAGACCATTCAAAATAATACAATGTTCCTATTGCCTTTTCTTTTCCATACTTCATAAACAAATATCTCCTAAATTATTGTACATTTTCTATTATTTTTTAACATGGAAGCTTTATATTTACAGAATTCATTGATATAATAGCATCGTTCTAATGAACCACTTAAAACAAATCAATGTTTCTATTACGATTTATTTCCATACAGCATAATCAAATATCTCCTATATTATTCTACATTCTTATCTATCAATCTCTATTATTTTTGAACATGGAAGTATTTCACTTACACAATTCATTGATGTAATAACATCATTCTAATGGAACATTTATAACAATTTAATTTTTCTATTACCTATTCTTTTCAATAGAGCATAAACAAATATCTCCTATATTATTGTATATTTTTACCTATCAATCTATATTTTTTTGAACATGGAAGCTTTTCATTTACAGCATTTAATGATGTAATAGCCTTATTCTAATGGACTATTTAAAACAATTAAATATTTCTATTACCTATTCTTTTCCATACAGCATAAAAAGATATCTTGTATATTAATGTACATTTTTATCTATCAATCTCTATTTTTTAACATGAAAGCTTTTCATTTACAGCATTTATTGAGTTAATAGCATTATTCTAATGGATAATTTAAAACAATTCAATGTTTCTATTCTATTGTCTTTTTTCTCCAAACATCATAAACAAATATCTCCTACATTATTGTACATTTTTATCTATCAGTCTCAATTTTTTTGAACATGGAGGCTTTTCATTTACAACATTTATTGATGTAATTGCATCATTCTAATGGACAATTTAAAACAATTCAATATTTCTATTCCATTCTGTGTTCTTTTCCATATAGCATAAACAAATATCTCCTATATTATTGTATATTTTTATCTATCAATCTCTATTATTTTTGAACATGGAAGCTTTTCATTTACAGCATTTATTGATGTACATGTATTATTCTAAAAGATCATTTAAAACATTTCAATATTTCTATTGCATTTTTTCTCCATACATCATAAACAAATATCTCTTACATTAACGTATATTTTTATCTACCAATCTCTATTGTTTTTCAACATGAAAGTTTTTTATTTACAGCATTTATTGATGTAATTGCATCATTATAGTGGACCATTTAAAACAATTCAATGTTTCTATTCAATTCTCTGTTCTTTTCCATACAGCATAAACAAATATATCCTCTATTATTGTACGTTTTTATTTATCATTCTCTATTTTTTTTAACATGGAAGCTTTTCATTTACAGCATTTATTGATGTAATTGCACCATTCTAATGGACTATTTAAAATGACTCAAAGTTTCTATTACCTATTCTTTTCCATTCAGCATAAACAAATATCTCGTATATTATATATACTTATATATGTAGATTTTTGCATTGATAATAGAAAATGTATCTAGATTTATTTAGTGAATATAAGTGAACACTGAACGAATTCGAAAGCGATTACGGAAATGAAATGTAAACAATACAATATTTTACGTGCAGTTGTTTCATAATTTATTAAATTGAATTCATGTTCACGGTTTAAATTGTTTATCGCAGTAATATTAAATGGAATTCATTATACATCAATTGTGGAATGAAACAACTACTCACTAGTATTGTTTTCCAAATAGTGTCACTTTATTCAATTGAAATTGCTTTTGTAGTAATATATTGGGAGATATATTTATAACAATTGTGTAATTACTATCATAACATACGTTATTGATTTGCTACGAGTCGACGAAAATTTCCCTAACGACCATTTTAAATTGCTAGTTGATGGAAATATAATTGAATAAAAAATTATAAAAAGTGTCGCAAAACGTCTATTTTGAGTTAGTGATACCAAATGACAATTGTAATTTTTTTTTCACAACTTGGTAAAAAACTTTATGAGGCAAGAATTATCTTTTTATAATTACAGTTTCGTAATCTTTGTGTTCCAGGAAAGATTCATATCTTCTGTTCATGTAAGGAAAGCATGGCAATAATACATATTTTTTATGTTGGTGAGTTAATTCCTTCATAATAATTATTAACCCTCTAGTTGCTCATCCCGCGATTTTGGCGGGCATTGTTTTCTCCTCCTTTATTGAGGAGTGCATCCCACTTTTTCACAGTTTAACGAGTAAAATAAATTATATAATATTAGAATTTTAATTATGTAATAAACAGAATTATATGATTAGATCTATAGTTATATTAGATAATATAATTATAGTTATATTATGTAATAAATAGAAATTAACTGTAATTCAATTGCAATTCATTTAAAAAAAAAATTTATTGTGATAATATCTGAGACTGATTTTTCTTATAGTTTAGTTTTTCACGATAAATATCTATTCAAAAATCTTTTCTAGAAAGAAAAAATGCATATTCCTTTTCTTCAATACATATAGACTGAAAATATCTATCTATCTATCTATCTATGTATATATATATATATATATATATACATACATATATATATACATATATATATATATATATATATGTATATATATATGTATATATATATATGTATGTATATATATATATTGGGTTGTTCGGAAAGTAATTTCGTTTTTTCCCTCAGAGGATTTAATTGTATTTTTTTTCACCCAACTTCACATTTAAGCCGTATAATTTTTATATGCTTTGATAGCTCATATAGCAAGGCTTGTGTGTGAAAAATTCCAATTAATTCTACGCAGTAGTTTTTGGTTGGTACCCTCTTAAATATGGAGAGCGATAAGCAGAATTTTCGACATATTTTACTGTTTTACTAAAGAAAGGGTAAAAATGCTGTTCAAGCCAGAAAAAAATTGACCGATGTGTATGGAGAAGGTGTGTTGACAGTACGCCAGTGCCAGAACTGGTTCGCTAAATTTCGATCCGGCAATGTTGATGTCGAAGCTGCACCATGTTCGGGAAGTCCGGTGGAAGCTGATAAAGACGCGATAAAGGCATTAGTTGATGCGAACCGGCGAATAACAACACGTGAGATCAGATTGAGGTTAAATTTATCAAATTCAACAGTTTATGACCACTTGAAAGGCCTGGTATTATCCTCGAAGCTCGATGTATGGGTTCCCTATATTCTCACAGAGAGAAATCTGTGTCGCCGCATTGACGTCTGCGATTCGCTTCTCAAACGTCACGAAAATGATCCGTTTTTGAAGCACATCATCACTGGGGAAAAAAATGGGTTATATACAACAACGTCAAACGCAAGAGGTCATGGAGTAAAAAAGATGGACCGGCTCAAACCATTTCCAAAGTCGATATTCACCAAAAAAAGGTGATGCTGTCTGTTTGGTGGGATTTTAAAGGAATCGTTGTTTTTAAGCTTTTACCGGATAACACAACGATTAATTCGGAAGTCTACTGTCATCAGCTGGACAAAATGAATGATGAACTTCAACAGAAAAGGTCAGAACTAATCAACAGGAAAGGTGTACTGTTTCACCAAGACAACGCGAAACCTCACACAAGTTTGGTCACTCACCAAAAGCTTTTACAGCTTAAATGGGATACAATACCACACCCACCAAATTCTCCAGACCAGGCACCATCGGATTATTATTTGTTTCGGTCATTCCAAAAATTTTTAGACGGTAAAACCTGCACCTCAAATGAGGAGGTCAAAAACCACCTCGATCAGTTTTTTGCCAGCAAAGACCAAAAATTTTATGAGCGTGGAATTATGCTACTACCAGAAAGATGGCAAAAGGTGTTGGACCAGAATGGCCAATATATAATTTAATAAAATATTTATTCATTATACGAAAACTGTCTTTCATGTTCCCCAAAAAAAAAACGAAATGACTTTCCGAACAACCCAATATATATATATATATATATATATATATATATATATATATATATATATATATATATATATATATATATATATATATATATATATATATATATATATATATATATATATATATATATATATATATATATATATATATATATATATATATATATATATATATATATATATATATATATATATATATATATATATATATATATATATATATATATATATATATATATATATATATATATATATATATATATATATATATATATATATATATATATATATATATATATATATATATATATATATATATATATATATATATGTATATATATATATATATATATATATATATATATATGTATATATATATATATATATATATGTATATATATATGTATATATATATATATATATATATATATATATATATATATACATATATATATACATATATTTATATATATATATATATATATACATATATATATACATATATATATATATATATATATATATATATATATATATATATTATATATATATATATATATATATATATATATATATATATATATATATATATATATATATATATATATATATATATATATATATATACATAATACGCAATTTTTGAATCCATTTCGGTCTACAATTTGAGCAGAGGGTTAATCTCTCAGAAATAATTTGTTAAAGAAGACGATTCTAAATTTTATAACAATGAGTGATATCAGATTACATATGACGAAAAAATTTGCAAAAATTATAAAATTGCCGCAAAATGTTAATTTTGAGTTAATAATATCAAGTGACAAATGCAAGTTCTCTCCCAAATTGGTAAAAAAAAGTTTATGAGTTAAGAACTATCTCGTTATAATTACAGTTTCGTAATATTTGTGGTCCAGGAAAGTTTTTTTTCTTCTGTTCATGTAAGGAAGTAATGGCACTAATACATATTTTTTATGTTGGTGAGTTAATTCTTTATAATTATTAATAATCTATCAGAAATAATTAGTCAGAGAAGACGAGTATAAATTTTTTAACAATGAGTGATATCAGAATACAGATAAGGAGAAAAATTTGCAAAAATTATAAAAAGTGTCGCAAAACGTTAATTTTGAGTTAGTAATATCAAGTGACAAATGCAAGTTTTATCACAACTTAATAAAAAAGGTTATGAGTTAAGAATTATCTCTTTATAGTTACAGTTTCGTAATCTTTGTGCTCCAGTAAAGTTTCGTTTCTTCTGTTCATGTAAGGAAATAATGGCACTAATACATATGTTTTATGTTGATGAGTTCATTTCTTTATAATTATTATTAATCTATCAAAACTAGTCAGAGAAGACGAGTCTAAATTTAAAAAAAATAAGTGATATCATTGATATCACTCAATTTTATAACAATGAGTGATATCAGAATACAGATGAGGAGAAAAATTTGCAAAAATTATAAAAAGTGTCGTAAAACGTTAATTTTGAGTTAGTAATATCTAGTGAAAAATGCAAGTTTTATCACAACTTAATAAAAAAGGTTATGAGTTAAGAATTATCTCTTTATAGTTACAGTTTCGTAATCTTTGTGCTCCAGTAAAGTTTCGTTTCTTCTGTTCATGTAAGGAAATAATGGCACTAATACATATTTTTTATGTTGGTGAGTTAATTCTTTATAATTATTAATAATCTATCAGAAATAATTAGTCAGAGAAGACGAGTCTAAATTTTTTAACAATGAGTGATATCAGATTACAGATGAGGAGAAAAATTTGCAAAAATTATAAAATGTGTAGCAAAACGTTAATTTGGAGTTAGTGATATCAAGTAACAAATGCAAGTTCTATCACAACTTGGTAAAAAAGGTTATGATGCAAGAATTATCTCGTTATAATTATAGTTTCGTAATATCTGTGTCCCAGAAAAGTTTCATTGCTTCTTCTCATATAAGGAAAAAATGGCACGAACAGATATTTTGTATGTTGGAGAGTTAATTCCTTTATAATTATTATTAATCTATCAGAAATAACTAGTCAGAGAAGACGAGGCTAAATTTTAAAACAATAAGTGATATCATAGATATCACTGAATTTTATAACAATGAGTGATATCAGAATACAGATGAGGAGAAAAATTTGCAAAAATTATAAAAAGTGTCGCAAAACGTTAATTTTGAGTTAGTAATATCAAGTGACAAATGCAAGTTTTATCACAACTTAATAAAAAAGGTTATGAGTTAAGAATTATCTCTTTATAGTTACAGTTTCGTAATCTTTGTGCTCCAGCAAAGTTTCGTTTCTTCTGTTCATATAAGGAAAAAATGGCACTAATGCATATTTTTTATGTTGATGAGTTAATTTCTTTATAATAATTATTAATCTATCAAGACTAGTCAGAGAAGACGAGTCTAAATTTTATAACAATGAGTGATATCAGAATACAGATGAGGAGAAAAGTTTGCAAAAATTATAAAAAGTGTCGCAAAACGTTAATTTTGTAGTTAGTAATATCAAGTGACAAATGCAAGTTTTATCACAACTTAATAAAAAAGGTTATGAGTTAAGAATTATCTCTTTATACTTACAGTTTCGTAATCTTTGTGCTCCAGTAAAGTTTCATTTCTTCTGTTCATATAAGGAAAAAATGGCACTAATACATATTTTTTATGTTGATGAGTTCATTTCTTTATAATTATTTTTAATCTATCAAGACTAGTCAGAGAAGACGAGTCTAAATTTTATAACAATGAGTAATATCTGACTACAGATGAAAAGAATAATTTGCAAAAATTATAAAAAGTGTCGCAAAACGTTTATTTTGTGTTAGTAATATCAAGTGACAAATGCAAGTTTTATCACAAATTAATAAAACAGGTTATGAGTTAAGAATTATCTCTTTATAGTTACAGTTTCGTAATCTTTGTGCTCCAGTAAAGTTTCGTTTCTTCTGTTCATATAAGGAAAAAATGGCACTAATACATATTTTTTTTACGTTGATGAGTTCATTTCTTTATAATTATTTTTAATCTATCAAGACTAGTCAGAGAAGACGAGTCTATATTTTATAACAATGAGTAATATCTGACTACAGATGAGGAGAAAAATTCGCAAAAATTATAAAATGAGTCGCAAAATGTTAATTAGTAATATTAAGTGACAAATGCAAGTTCTATCACAACTTAATAAAAAAGATTATGAGTTAAGAATTATCTCTTTATAGTTACAGTTTCGTAATCTTTGTGCTCCAGTAAAGTTTCGCTTCTTCTGTTCATATAAGGAAAAAATGGTACTAATACATATTTTTTATGTTGATGAGTTCATTTCTTTATAATTATTTTTAATCTATCAAGACTAGTCAGAGAAGACGAGTCTAAATTTTATAACAATGAGTAATATCTGACTACAGATGAAAAGAATAATTTGCAAAAATTATAAAAAGTGTCGCAAAACGTTTATTTTGTGTTAGTAATATCAAGTGACAAATGCAAGTTTTATCACAAATTAATAAAACAGGTTATGAGTTAAGAATTATCTCTTTATAGTTACAGTTTCGTAATCTTTGTGCTCCAGTAAAGTTTCGTTTCTTCTGTTCATATAAGGAAAAAATGGCACTAATACATATTTTTTTTACGTTGATGAGTTCATTTCTTTATAATAATTATTAATCTATCAAGACTAGTCAGAGAAGACAAGTCTATATTTTATAACAGTGAGTAATATCTGACTACAGATGAGGAGAAAAATTTCCATAAATTATAAAAAGTGTCGCAAAACGTTAATTTTGAGATAGTAATATCAAGTGACAAATGCAAGTTTTATCACAACTTAATAAAAAAGATTATGAGTTAAGAATTATCTCTTTATAGTTACAGTTTCGTAATCTTTGTGTTCCAGGAAAGTTTCGCTTCTTCTGTTCATATAAGGAAAAAATGGCACTAATACATATTTTTTATGTTGATGAGTTCATTTCTTTATAATTATTTTTAATCTATCAAGACTAGTCAGAGAAGACGAGTCTATATTTTATAACAATGAGTAATATCTGACTACAGATGAGGAGAAAAATTTGCAAAAATTATAAAATGAGTCGCAAAATGTTAATTAGTAATATCAAGTGACAAATGCAAGTTCTATCACAATTTGGTAAAATAATTTATGAGTTAAGAATTATCTCGCTATTATTACAGTTTCGTAATATTTGTGGTCCAGGAAAGTTTCTTTTCTTCTGTTCATGTAAGGAAAAATTGGAACTAATAACTATTATTGGATATACAGCTTGCAAGTGCTGCCGTGGGAAATAGTCTACCACAGACTCAAAGGCGAAAAAGAATTTAAAATTAAAAATAAATAAATAAAATAAATAATAATGAAAACATTAAATTAAAAATGAATAATTACCCTATATAATAATAGCCTAAGTTATCTGTCCCACTGTCTAGCGGTTGGACCTTTAATGGATACAGACCTCTATACTGGATATTTAATGAGTTAGAATTAGCAAACTTGAAACCGAGTAACGTTTATCTTCTCCTAAACTATCGATCCGATTAAGAAATAAATTGGTATAAATATATCACAGTGAAAAATACTGTCTTCTATAACAACGTTCGAAATCCACCCCTTCCCTCCTTTTCGATAATGACATTATTTCAAGCCCTATTTTCCTCTTTTAAGAGCTCGCGATAAATTTATCAATTTAACACATAATAAATAGGTAAAAATAACATTTTTTCTAGCATTATGACGTCATTCCTTTAACCATCTGATTTCATCATTTCTTATTTTAAATTATTTAAATGTAGTCTGCATTATTTTTATACGTTTTATCACTGTAATTAGATATTACATAAATAATTATTTCTTTTATATTTTGCTTAAATAAAAGATTAAGTACGTATGTCATAATTTTAAATTGAATCTTAAATTATTTTTTGTTGCAAGGAAAATTTTATCACCGGTATTAACAAAAAATTCTTTTCACAAAAGTCTAGGAATCTGTTTTACGGACTCATAAATATCTAGTTATATATCATTGAAAATTAAGAATTTTATTCGTTTGTGTGTTGGTTTATAATACATAACCACACGGTTTACAATCGATTCAATAAATTTTGGACATCATTCATATATACCGTCAAATAACCCTGTCAATATTAAAACCGCTGCTGTCCATATAATAACGATAATTTCAACGTAGCTAAGAAAACTTTCGAAATCAACACCTTCCACTCTTTTCGACTGTTAAATGCCAGTATTTCAAGCCCTGTTTTCCTCGGTTAAAAGAAAGCGATTAAATTTACCAATTTGTCACATAATAAAAAGGTGAAAATAATTTTTTTTTCTAACATTATGACGTCACTACTTGAACCATTTCATTGAATCATTTCTCATTTATTTTAAAATGTTTAAATATCGTCTGCTTTATTTTCATACGTTTTATCACTGAACTTATATATGACGTAAATGATTTTCTTTTATATTTGGCTTAAATAACAGACTAGATACATATGTCATAATTTAAAATTTAATCATAGATTATTTTTTGTTGAAATGAAAATTTTATCACCCTTATTAACAAAAAATTCTATCTACCTTCAGTGTTTAGTGGAAATGATAGTTTATTTTCTTTATTTCCATTAATTACTGTGGCAAAAAATTTGGAAGAACTTAAAGATAAGCTTTGAATTATATTTCTAAATGAATTCAACGTGATTCTAAACTGCATACATAGTAAAGGGAGACTTTAGGGGAGTATGAAGATAAAAAAAATTATTAAGCGAATACCAGATAATCCTAAGTCAAAAAACAAACCATTTTTTATCTGCCTCAAAGGGTATTTTATAATTCTGAAAGATTAAAAATTTTACAGATCCCGTCATATGACGGGCTATGCTAGTCTATATATATAAAAATGAATAATAAATATATGCTAGTCGATATATATATAAATGAATTTGTGTCTGTCTGTATATCTGTACTCTATAGACTCAAAAACGATGCATCCAATCGCCGTGAAAATTTGGGAAATTGGCAGGTATAACCCTGGGAAGGTTTTTGTAAATTTTTAACGTTCGAAATCCATTCCTTCCTCCTTTTTCGAGCATTTCATGTCATTATTCCAAGCATTATTTTCCCCGGTTAATTTTGAACGATTAATTTTTTAATTTATCGCATCATAACTAAGTGAAAGAAGCAATATTTCTAGCAATGTGACGTCATCTCAAGTAATAGTTTTAAACGCAGTTTTCCTGGGTTAAAAGCAGAAGATTAAAAGTTTCAATTTATCACATAATAAATAGGTGAAAATGATATTCTTCTATATTTTTATGACGTCATTCTTTTAAATATTTCATTTACTCATTTCTCATTTTATATTATTTAAACATCGTCTGCGTAGTATCAATTCGATTTCACCTGGAAATTTAGGTATAAAGTGATTAACTTTCATTTCTATGTGACGCAAATTATAGCCTTTTCATATGAGAATTAATTTTAAATTTAATACTTGGTTAATTTTTTTAAGTTACAATAAAATGTTTATCAACAATATTCTAACAACAAAAAGTACATATTTCAGTGACTCTCATGGACAAATAAAGCATATCATTTTATATAGTTATATTTATATTCATACGGTTGTCAAATTGAATGTGTGTTTCTGTTTTATACAAAACCCTGTGGTTTGTCATAAACTTCCTTAATTTAAAACATTTATTAATATCACCAATATTAGAACTGTTGTTATCAAAACCTCTGCTTTCTATTCTACCACTTAATATGCCAAGATATATTAACGTTGCTAATCAACGTACAGTAGTAATACAGTAGTATAAAAATTGAATATTGTTATAATAAGTTTATAATAGAAATATGTAAATATGCCATTGACTCGAACTGTACTGTAACGAATTTAGAGAGTTATACACGAAAAAGAATCTTTGTTTAAAAGTAATACATTAAGTGCACCGTATCAAAGCACGGGCACACTTGCTATTAAAATAATAAAAAAGCCAAAGTTTTGAAGATATAAAGAGGACTATTCTCTTTAATTTCAAGCAAAACTGTTACTCCTCAAGGAATATTAAGCAAGTCATGCACAAACTTCCCATGTTATATATATTTTAAGTATTTAGCTCAGATAAATCTAAAGATAACTTATTCCAGAACTGCTTTTAAGATAGCAACAGATTTAGAAGAAAGTTTGCAAAATCCTCAGCACTAATGCTTCGAGAAAGATTTTTTTTTATAAAGTATTCGGAAATGCTTGACAACTATTTACAGAATAAAGAGTTTTTAAAAATTCTTGGCAAAGATTCTTCAAGAGTTTTACGTGGTATAGAAAAAAAATAAGCTTTTTCATAAGAATTTTATTCGGTTTTTAAAAGAGGTTTCTCTTTTATTTAAAGCTGTTTTTTAAATAAAAGTATACCTTGCTTTTTTGTGAAACGTAATTTAAACTGGTTGATATAGGTTTTTTGTTTTATGCTTGAAAGATATATTAATACAAATCTTAAACATCTCTTTATTATAAAAGAAGTATGTTTAAAAATTCTTTGAGTATGAATTTAATACCTTTAGATTTCAGTTACATCTATTATTTTTTTAAACCCACAATTCTTTAAATTTAATTTTTAATTCATATTTGTTCAGATATTTACATGAAGACTTTACATTCTTTTTTTATAAAAATGATATTGTAAAACCTCTTATATTGTATAAAAGTAATAACACTTATAAATATCTTTTGAAGCAAAAGAATTACGAAATTGAATAGAAGTATTTTCAAATATTTAAGGTACTTGACAGTACTCCTTTTATTTGAATATTGAATTATTGAATTTCAAAATGCTTCCATAGAAAACTTAGCTTGCATTTTTAATTTATTATTCTTAAAATTCTGTAGATTATAGTACAGTTTTTTTATGTAGAGCATAAATATTTTGAAATATGTAATTTTTATAAAACTAAAAGGTCTTGAGATGAATCTTTTGCATGAACAAAATTACGAAACTTTTTATAAAACATCTTATTTGTCGAATTTTTAAAAATACTCCTACAAATATTTTTAGATCGGTATCAGTTTTATTGTTCAAAATTCTTAAATTCGAAAAAATCTCTTGAAATAAAAGGCGTATATGTTAGAAAAATTGAATTGAAGTATTTTCAAAATTTTAAAGCATTTGATAGTAATCCTTTTTATTGTATATTGAATTATTAAATTTCAAAAGGCTTCCACAGAAAACTTAGCTTGCATTTTTAATTTATCATTCTTCAAAATCTGTAGATTATCTTACTGTATTTTTTTATCTATAACGTGAATATTTTGAAGTATGTAATTCTTATAACACTGAAATGTTTGCGATAAATCTTTTACTTGAACAAAATTATGAAAACTTTTATAAAACAACTTATTTGTCAAATTTTCAAATATCCTCCTACCAATATTTTTTAGATGAGTATCAATTTCACTATTCATAATTCTTGGATTACAAAAATATCCTTTGAAGTAAAAGACGTATATGATAGAGAAATTAAATAGAAGTATTTTCAAATTTTTAAGGTACTTGACAGTAATCCTTTTATTTGTATACTGAATTATTGAATTTCAAAATGCTTCCACAGAAATCTTAGCTTACATTTTTAATTTATCATTCTTCAAAATCTGTAGATTATCTTACTATATTTTTTATCTATAACATAAATATTTTGAAGTATGTAATTTTTATAAAATTAAAAGGTCTTGAGATAAAACTTTTGCTAGAACAAAATTACGAAACTTTTATAAAACAACTTATTTGTCAAATTTTCAAATATCCTCCTACCAATATTTTTTAGATGAGTATCAATTTCACTATTCATAATTCTTGAATTACAAAAATATCCTTTGAAGTAAAAGACTTAATATACTTAATAGACTTAAAGTATAAAACTGAAAGGTCTAGAGAAAAATTTCTTGCTTGAACAAAATTACGAAAACTTTTATAAAACATATAATTACCAATATTTTAGTTGGGTATCAGATTTACTATTCAAAATTCTGGGATTAGAAAAATATCCTTTGAAGTGAAACACGTACATGTTAGAGAAATTCAATTGAAGTATTTTCAAATTTTTAAGGCACTTGACAATAATCCTTTTATTTGAATATTGAACTATTGAATTTCAAAGTGCTCCCAAAGAAAACTTAGCTTGCATTTTTAATTTATGATTCTTAAAACTCTAAAGATTATAGTACTGTATTTTTTATCTATAACATGAATATTTTGAAGTATGTAATTTTTAGAAAACTGAAATGTATTGAGATAAATCTTTTGTTTCAACAATGTTAAGAAAACTTTTATAAAATATCTTATTTGTTGAATTTTTTAAATATCCTCCTACCAATATATTTTAAATGGGTATCAGTTTTACTATTGAAAATTTTATGGATTAGAAAAATATCCTTTGATATAAAAGACGTATATGTTATAGAAATTGAATAGAAATATATTCAAATTTTTAAGGTACTTGGTAGTATTCCTTTTATTTGAATATTGAATTGTTGAATTTCAAAACGCTTCCACAGAAAACTTAGCTAGAATTTTTAATTTATCATTCTTCAAAATGTGTAGATTATAGTACTGTATTTTTTATCTATAAAATATATATTTTAAAGTATGTAATTTTTAAAAAAACTCAAAGGTCTAGAGATAAATCTTTTGCTTGAACAAAATGACGAAAAATTTTATAATATAACTAATTTGTCCAATTTTCAAATATCCTATTACCAATATTTTTTAGATGGGTACCAGTTTTACTACTCAAAATTCTTGAATTAGAAAAATATCTTTTGAAATAAAAGGCGTATATGTTAGAAAAATTGAATTGAAGTATTTTCAAATTTTTAAGGCATTTGACAGTAATCCTTTTTATTGTATATTGAATTATTAAATTTCAAAAGGCTTCCACAGAAAACTTCGCTTGCATTTTTAATTTATCATTCTTCAAAATCTGTAGATTATCTTACTCTATTTTTTTTATCTATAACGTGAATATTTTGAAGTATGTAATTCTTATAACACTGAAATGTTTGCGATAAATCTTTTATTTGAACAAAATTATGAAAACTTTTATAAAATGTCTTATTTGTCAAATTTTTATATATCCTCCTACCAATATTTTTAGATGGGTATCAGTTTTATTATTCAAAATTCTTGGATTAGAAAAATATCCTTTTAAGTAAAAGACGTATATGTTAGAGAAATTGAAGAGAAGTATTTTCAAATTTTTAAGGTACTTGACAGTATTATTTTTATTTGAATATTAAATTATTGAATTTCAAAATGCTTCCACAGAAAACTTTGCTTGCATTTTTAATTTATATTTCTGTAAAATCTGTAGATTATCTTACTGTTTTTTTTTATCTTTAACGTCAATATTTTGACGTATGTAATTTTTATATCACTGAAAGATCTTGAGGTAAATCTTTCACTTGAACAAAATATGAGTCATGGGTCCTTACAATTTCCTTCATGGTGACAATGTCCTCCCAGTTCTCAATCAAAACCTCTGAGGGGTGGCAGGCCAAATCTGTGGGACTTCTGCTTAGTCCCTGCTTCAAACTTACGAGGACCAACTTAAGCGAAGTCGTTCTTTCAACTTAATACTGCTCATTGAAAACGAAAGGCTCACCCGTTGGGTTAACACGAGAGCATGCAGGCTCAATCGTGCTTGGTTTGTCCGAGTGGCATGAGAAACAACAACAACAACAACATATGTGAGTATGTGTGTTCGCTTGTATATGTGTGTGTATAAAAATGCTGTATAAAGATTTAATAACGGAAATTTCTTTTAAAGGAAATTTAAAAAAAGAACAAATACATTTGAATGGTATTTATTTCCAAAGATAAAGTTATTAAAAAAATTAGTTGTTTTTTTCAATCCATGCATGTATTACGGGGCAAAAGAGAACACACTGTGAAGTACTTTTAGTTGCTTTTTCAAATAATTTATTAGATTTTTTATTAAATAAAAATAATCCAGAGCCGAAATATTTCTCCCATTCTCCGAAAACTTACAACATTTCCTCTTAGGTCTTTTTTAATCTCGTTTATAAGAAAGTAATGCATCTTTCGAAGAATAAACTTGCCACTTGCAGAAGTTCATTTCCTCGGTCTTGACAAGTCAAAAGGTTTTATCTCCTTAAGTGAATAATTAAACCTGTAGCGGAACTGTAATAGTAAAGGTCAATACATTACAACGAAGATAAATGATTCGATATATAATGGACGAGAGCCGTAGGCAGAAACTATTTTCGGAGGGTGACCAATGGAGAAAGACATTGCTATTCATGTATCATACTTCAGTAAAACTATATGCTATTTTCTTAAGCGTATGTGCCCCTAATGAGTATCATAACGCAAATGAAATTTTATAACTATGTCAAAATTCAAAGCGAGGAAAGTTAAGCTTCTCCTAAGTTATTTATCACACTTGGCGAAATTATCGGCGATGCTTACTAATACACAAAGGCAATCCATTCAAACATTTAATTCTTGTTTTTTATGGTGACTTTAATTAATTCACATTGCATCATCGTAAAAATATATGAGTTTATGTGCATATATACATATATAAATATTATATATATATGTATATATATATACTTATATATATATATATATATATATATATGTATATGTCTATATATATATATATATATATATATATATATATGTATATATGTATATATATATGTATATGTATATATATATGTATATGTATATATATATATGTATATATATGTATATATATATACATATATCTATCTATCTATCTATCTATCTATCTATATATATATATATTATATATATATATATATATATATATATATATATATATATATATATATATATATATATATATATATATATATATATATATATATATATATATATATATATATATATATAAGAAAGTAATGCATCTTTCGAAAAATCCACTTGCCACTTGCAGAAGTTCATTTACTTGGTTTTGACAAGTCAAAAGGTTTTATCCCCTTAATTGAATAATTAAACCTGAAGCGGAGCTGTAATGGTAAAGGTCAATACATTACCATGAAGATAAATGATTCGATATATAATGGACAACAGCCGTAGGCAGAAATTATTTTCGGAAGAAAAGCAAGAGAGTTAGACATTGTTATTCGGGAATGATACTTCAGTAAAACTATATGCGATTTTCTTAAGCGGGTATACCCCTAATGAGTATCATAACGCAAATGAAGTTTTACAATCCCCTATATAATAATAGCGTAAGTTATCTTTCCGTCTGTCTTCGAACTTATGAAGCGGTTGTACCTGGAATGGATAGAGTCATTCATGTCGAATTCTTGATGAGTTAAGGTTAGCAAAATTCGAAGCGAGT
>CM063507.1:104397535-104410035 GCA_032207245.1 Pardosa pseudoannulata | reverse complement strand
TAGTCGACGTACCGCTGAGCTGTAAGAGGAGCTACGGATGACAACAAAAGGGTTCTTAGTATGGCACTCCAGACCATCATATCTGGTTGTCTACCTCTATATTATTTTTTTTCTCTCGCCAAGCTAGTGTTTTTAGATCTTGGAGCCATGCGAATCTTCAGTGAGCATTTTTCAAGCACGCCGAGTCACGGGGGTTCCTCAAGGAGGGAGAAAATTCCGTCATAATGACCTTTGAGCGATGGTCCCGAGGCCCAGGGTTGCGATAATCTCCTCAAAATTTCCTGCTCTTCTTTTTTGGCTCCCGTCTTATCTGGTGCAACGAGATAAATTCCCACCTGCTTATTTCTTCGACTTCGTCCCACGTGGTACGCTCTTCTCTCACTAATACTAGCTTCAGGAGGTCCACTGAGCATCCAGTAATTGTTCCAAATTCTCTCCTCTTTTACCGCCCGTCTTCTGTGTTCGCTCGTGAATTGCTCGACATGCGCTGGACGATTACTTCGAAGGGATTAATGCAAGGTTGGATGGCCCAATAATTGCGACCTGCTCGCCGCCCTGGGATAAGCCTGGAGGGCCTCACGGCCATATGGACACGGTTTGGCGCTTGTTTGTCGGCATGTATGCCGAAAGACAGTGAGGTTGGTATCCCACCGCTATTGGGAAAGCCTCCAGACAAGTCTTCATTGGTTATCGGGGCTCAGTTAAAAGCTAAATTAACCACTGAAGACTCTTATACTGCAGTCAGTGATATTTCCAGTTCTAAAGAGGCCAATACCATTAAAAAAATACTCGTACTCTTTCTATGTTTTGTAAAGAAATCATCTATAATTACGTAAATAATGGTTTAAAAGGTTTATTGTGTAATAAAATGTAAGCTTTAAATGAGACTTTTAACGTTTAATGTCCTTTCTTTAATCTTTCTTTAAGTCGTTCACACATCCTTCAACTCACAATCTCTAATTTATTTTGTAATATATCTATGTATTTACAAGCTAGTGATTCTTACTTAATCAGATGCTTAATACTGGAGATTTTTCACAAAATACATAAAAAACCAGCTCTAAATTGTTTCGCGAAAGAAATCCCAAACAGACATACATTGGCAGACTTCCAGATCAGTGTTTTTGCTGCTATTATCCCATTTCAGCATATATCACTCTCCTATTCGTAAAATTTCAATGTCAAGATATGGAAAGACCCATAAACGGGCTATAAAAATATATCTTCAAAAGATTTTATCCCTCCGTGTGTATTTAAATTCTCGGCATTGTATTTATGCACTAAAAGACCAACATATTTAACATTCAAAGTAACTTCATGACGAAAAGTACTTTATAGAATATGTCATATCCATAAATAAATTTGCTTTAAGGACAAATATATATATATATATATATATATATGCATGTATGTATATATATATATATATATATATATATATATATATATGCATGTATATATATATATATATATGTATATATACATATACATATATACATGTATATATACATATATATATATACATACATATATATGCATGTATGTATGTATTATATATATGCATGTATGTATATATATATATATATATATATATATATATATATATATATATATATATATATATATATATATATATATATATATATATATATATATATATATATATATATTATATATATATATATATATATATATATATATATATATATATATATATATATATATATATATATATATATATATATATATATACATGTATATATATACATATATATACATATATATATATATATACATATACATATACATATATATATATACATATATATACATATACATATATATACATATACATATATATACACATATATATACATATATATATATATATATATATATATATATATATATATATATATATATATATATATATATATGTGTGTGTGTGTGTGTGTGTATCCAAAAAAATTAAGAGAAATAAGATTATGTTAACGGAAATAAGAACGACTAAATTTTAAAATTACATTAAAAATCGTAAAAATTTTGCATTAAAAATTAAGTTTCATTACAGAGCTAAAAATATATTTTAAAGTATTATTACAGAAATATAGATGAATTTTAAAAAAACATAAAACATTAACTTTAAAAAAGTTATGTTGGAAAATAGATGTTTAGACTTGTTTACATTTACGCAACACATGTGCAAAACAACCATAAGAAATTATAATTACCGTAATACAATAGAAATTACTTTTTGTCATAAAATATTGTCCGGTATTTCCGGGTATATTTTATATAATCTTTATATTTGACTATTTGGAAAGATAAATACAATCGAGTATTTAAATTCGATTCTGGAAGAATAATTTTTTTTTGAAAATGCTTTTATAGTATGTTATAGCTTTTTTGATAGCTGGATGTTCATACTTGACAAATCAAGCTCGAATATGAAAGGATTCCTTTGAAAATTAAGTTTCATTATATCACAGTAAAATATTTTAAAGTACTATTGATAAAACTTCAGAAAAAATTTGATTTTTTACATGAGATTGGTTAGAAATGAATTTATTTGCTACAATGTGCATGGATATATTTCAAAATAAAGTAAGGATTTAAAGAATATGAGAACGGATATGTTTGAAAAAGGAGCTCGAATATGAAAAGATTCCATTAAAAATTAAGTTTTATCATACCCCAACAAAATATTTTAAAGTGCTATTTACAACACTACTGACGAATTTTAAAACACCATACAGACAATATATTTAAAAACAAGTTTTGAAAAATAGATCTTTATAATTGGTTTTCCCTTTAATCTAAATTATATATATAAATAGCCATAAAATTGATAACAACAGTAAAACAGCAGAAATTACTTTTTGTCATAGAATGTCTTTGGATGCTTAATGCTTCGCTATTTGAAAACATAAATACAATGCGGAGTATTTAAATTCTCTACCAGAAACTTGGATCTTTTGAAGATTTTTTATGTCACGTTTATGACTGTTTTCATATTTTGACTTTGAGAGTTTACAAAGGCGAGAATGATGTATGTTGAAACATAATAAAAAAGAAACTATTTTAGATGTCTACCATGTTGTATTAACTTTGTGATTTTTTAACAAAAACATTTAAAGGTGTAAACTGTTATAAAACAAGTTCTTATTGTATTCCAAATCAAATTTAATTTTTAACACCGAATCATGCAAAACTAATTTTCTAAATATTTGTTTTCAATCCATTCTTCTGCAAACTTAATTTTTAACAGTTGATTGATTATAAAAAAATCTACTTGCTAGATTATACATAGATATATTCCAAAATAAAGTAAAGACTGTGTGTTAGAGGATGTGACAAAGACTAAATTTCAAAATGGAGCTAGAATATGAAATGATTCCATTAAAAATTAAGTTTCCTCATATACGAACCAAATAATTTAAAGTACTGTTTATAAAACTACAGATGAATTTTAAATAAACATACAGGCAATACCTTTAAAATTTTATGTGGAAAATAGATCTTTAGAATTGTTTTCCCCTTTAAGTAAAGTTATATGTAAAACAGTCATAAGAAATGACAAGAACAGCAGAAATTACTTTTTGTCATAGAATGTCTTTGGAAGCTTAATGTTTCGCTATTATAAATCTTAAATACAATGCGGAGTATTAACATTATGTAACCGGGAAATTAGATCATTTGAAGATTTTTTATGGTACATTTATCGCTCTTTTCGTACTAGAACATTGACATTTTAAAAATAAAAGAATGGTATATGATGAAACGTAATAAGATAGTAATAATAATAGAAAAAAGACTGTTGTAGATATATACTAAGTTGTGTATTCTTTGTGATTACTTTAGTGAAAAAAATTGATATGTTAAGTATTGTAAAATTAGGTTTTTATTGTATTCTGTAGTAAATTCAATTTTTAGCATCGTAATATGCAAAAAAATTGCCGTAAAATTTGGTGTTTAATCTATTTCATAGCAAATTCAATTATTCACGTCAGATTTATTATAAAAGAATCTACTTGCTTCAATATTTGGAGATATATTTCACGATAAAGAAAAGATTGTAATTTAAAAGATGTGAAAATGACTAAGTTTGAAAATGCAACTATAATATGTAAAGATTAAATTAAAAATTATTTTAAAGCACTGTTTCCAGAACTTCGGATGAATTTAAAAAAACATACAGTAAATATGTTTAAAAACGTATGATGAAAAATTCGCTAATATATATCTTAAATACAATGCGGAGTATTTAAATTCTGTAACAGAGAAATTAGATCATTTGAAGAATTTTTATGGCACATTTATAGTTTTTTCTTAGTTGGGATTTTACAAAGAAAAGAATGATATATGTTGAAACGTAATAAGACATTAGTAATAATAGAAAAAAGACTATTTCAGATGTCTACCGAGTTGTGTTCTTTCTTTGGTGAAATAAAAAGAGATATGTTAAATGTTGTAAAAGTAGGTTTTTATTGTATTCTATAGTATATTTTATTGTGAACATCGGATTATGTAAAACTCATGTTGTAAAAGTTGGTTTTTAATCTATTCCACAACAAATTTGCATTTTAACATCAGATTGATTAAAAAAGAATCTACTTACTTCACTGTACATAGATATATTTAAAAATAAAGTAAAGATTTAAAGGATGTAAGAACGAATAAGTTTGAAAATAGAGCTCGAATATGAAGAGATTCCATTAAAAATTATATTTTATCATACGATAATCAAACATTTTAAAGTACTATTTACGAAACTACAGATAAATTTTTAAAAAACTTACGGTCAATACCTTTAAAACTTATGTTGAAAATATCTTTTGAATTATTTTCTTTAAGCAAAGCTATATGCAAACAACCATAAAAAATGATAACAATAGCATAAATTACTTTTCATCATAAAGTGTCTTTGGATGCATAATGTTTCACTATTTAAAAGCATAAATACAATGTGGAGTGTTTAAATTCTCTACCCGGAAATTAGATCTTTTGAAGATTTTTTTATGGCACGTTTATAGTTTTTTCATATCTGGACATTGAGAATTTACAATGGCGAGAATGATATATATTAAAACGTAATAAAAACAAAAAAAAAGAGATTATTTTAGATGTCGACTATGTTGTATTATTTTTGTGATTTTTTTAGCGAAATTATTTATAGGTATAAAATGTTGTAAAAGTAGGTTTTTATTGTATTCTATAGCAAATTGAATTGGGAACACCGGATGCAAAACTAATGTTGTAAACAAAATAGTTTTTAATCTATTAACCAGCAAATTTGCTTTTAGATTGATTAAAGAAGAATCTTCTTTTTTCAACATGCGTAGCTATATTTCAAAATAAAGTAAAGATTTAAAGGATGTAAGAACGAATAAGTTTGAAAATAGAGCTCGAATATGAAGAGATTCCATTAAAAATTAAATTTCCTCTTATCACAACGAAATATTTAAAAGTACTATTTACAAGTGAATTTTAAGAAAACCTACAGACAATGCTTTTAAAACACTTATGGAAAAGGTTAGCTTAGTGTTTCACTATTTGAATGCATGGACACTATGCAGAGAATTTAAATTCTCTACACTTGAAGTAAGATTTGGTAAGGATTATTTTTATGTCAACTTTATGGCTTTTTCCAAACAGGGACTATCAGATATTTTAAAGGCGAGAATGATATATGAGAAAACTTAATAATAGCATTAAAAAAGATATTTTTAGTTGTAACACTAAAAATCAAAAAAATATTTTAATTATAATTTCTAATGATTTAAATACAAAATATAAAGAGTAGATATCATCTGCAGTAAATGAATGTTAGAAAATACTATAGACTATTCAAATACAAAATATAAAGAGTAGATATCATCTGCAGTAAATGAAAGTTAGAAAATACTATAGACGATTTAAATACAAAATATAAAGAGTAGATATCATCTGCAGTAAATGAATGTTAGAAAATACTATAGACTATTCAAATACAAAATATAAAGAGTAGATATCATCTGCAGTAAATGAATGTTAGAAAATACTATAGACTATTCAAATACAAAATATAAGGAGTAGATATCCTCTACAGTAAATGACAATTAGAAAATAAATCTTTAATTTTCTTCTTCTATGAACCAACTTATTTATGTTAAACCATTTAGTATTAGGACACATAGTAGAAAGTACTTTTTGTTGTAAAGTATCCTCGGGCACTTAATGTTTCGCTACTTCAATGCCTGAACACAATGCGGAGAATTTAAATTCTCTACATGTGAAGTATGGTTTGGTAAATATTCTTTTTATAGCAAGTTTATGGCTTTTTCCAAACGGGGACTTCGAGATTTTTCAAATGTTTAGAATGATGTATGAGAAAATGTAATAATAGCATAAGAAAGATATTTTTATATGCTGCCAACTAAGGTTTTTGTGGAGGATATAGCAAAACTTTTTAGAGGTATGATGATGTAAAAAGAGTTCGTTATTAATGTATTGCGTAATTATTACAGTTTTCATTATCGGATTGATTGAAAATCCATATCTTATTTCTAAATATGTAAATATATTTCTTAACAAATTAGAAGTTGGGTAAATAAAAGATTTGAGAACAATTAGATTTAAAAAAAGAGCTTAAATACTAAAATGTTTCATAAACAATTTTTATTTTCTAAAATCTTAAAAAACAAAGATATTTAAAATTATTTTTTTCTAATCCTATAGGTAGTTTAATTACAAAGCATCAAGAAAAAATATCATATTCAATAAACGAAACATCGAAAACAAATCTTTAATTTACTTCTTGTATAAACCAATTTATTTATGTTAAACACCCTTTAGTATTAGGACACATAGTAGAAAGGACTTTTTGCCATAAAGTATCCGCGGGCGCTTATTGTTTCACAATTTGAATTCATCAACACAATGCGGAGAATTTAAATTCTCTACATGTGAAGTATGGTTTGGTAAATATTCTTTTTATAGCAAGTTTATGGCTTTTTCCAAACGGGGACTTCGAGATTTTTCAAACGCGAGAATGATATATGAGAAAACTTAAAACAGAAAGGGAGATCTTTCTAGGTGTTTGCCAACTTAGGTTTTTGTGCTATCTCTAGCATAATAAATTAGAGGTGTTGGGATGTTAAAAATTTGGTTATTATTTTATCGCGTAAATATTATAGTTTTCAACATCGGTTTGATTAAAAATGAATTTCTGAATAAATTAGAAATTGAGAGTTAATGATTAGATTCAACAAAAGAACTTAAAAAATAAAAGGTTTCATAAAAAATAATTTTTTGCAAATACTGAAAAAGATATCAGATATTACTTTTTCTAAAATTATAGATAATGTTATTACAAAAAATAAAGAGAAAATATCATATTTAAGAAATTCAAGTTTGAAAACAATTCTTTAATTTTCTTCTACTATAAACCAATTTATTTATGCTAAACATCCATTAGTACTACGATACATTGAAGAAAGTACATTTGTCATAAAGTATCCGTGGGTGCTTAAAGTTTCTCTATTTGAATACATAAGCACAATGCGGAGAATTTAAATTCTCTACATGTAAAGTAAGATTTCGTAAACATTCTTTTTATGGCACGTTTATGGTTTCTTCCATAAGGAGACTTTGAGATATTTTAAGACAACAATGATATATGATAAAACGTAAAACAGAAAGGGAAATCCTCCTAGATATCTGCCAACTGAGGTTTTTGTGATACATCTAGCAAAATAATTTAGAGGTGTAGGTATGTTATAAAAGTTGGTTTTTATTGTATTGCAGGATTAATCTAGTTTTTAACATCGAATTGAATAAAAACAATTCCTTTTTTCTAAATACGTAAAAATATTTCTCAATAAATTAGATATTGTGAAATAAAAATTTTGAGAATGATTAGATTTAACAAAGGAGATTAAATATCAAAAGTTTCATAGAAAATTATATTTTCACAAAAGCTAAATAAAGATATTTAAAATTATTTTTTCTTGTTATTTTTAATATTTCTCTATTTTTTATGCATGAACACAATGCAGAGAGTTTTAAATCTCTATGCCTGAAGTAATATTAGGTAAAGATTTATTATGTGGCAATTTTATGGCTTTTTGACAGACTGGGACTTTGATATTGTTTAATGGTGAGAATGATATATGAGGAAACGTAATAATACCATAAGAAAAATCATTCTAGATATCTGCTAACTTAGGTTTTTGCGATATCTGTAGCAAAATAATTTAGAGGTGTAGAGATGTTAAAAATTTTATTATTATTGTATTTCGTAACTATTCTAGATTTCAACAACGGACCGATTAAAAATCAATATCTTGTTTCTAAATATTTAAATATGTTTAAAAATATATTTGAAATTGTGAGTTAAAACATTTCTGAGTGATTAGATATAACAAAAAGCTTAAAAGTATTTATAAAAAATATATTTTCAGAAAAAGGGAAGATACCTGAAATTATTTATTCCTGAAAAGGGAACACAAAGAGAAAATATCATGTTTAATAAATGAAAGTTTGAAAATAAATCTTTACTTTTTCTTCTTTTATAAAACAATTTATTTATGTCAAACAATCATTACGTAAATATGTTTCTGAATCAATTGGAAATTGTCTGTTAAAAGATTTGAGATATTTTACATTTAATAAGAAAGATTAAATATAGAAATTTAAGTTTTTACAAACAGTAAAAATCCAAAAATATTTTCTAGTACTATAGATGATTTATAAATACAAAATATAAAGAGTAGATTTTATCTTAAATAAATGAAAGTTGAAATAAAAATCAGTAATTTTCTTTTCCTATTATTTAACTTATTGATGTATAAACAACTATTAGTATTACCACACATAGTAGAAAGTGCTTTTTGTCATAAAGTATCAGTGGCCTCTTAATGTTTTTCTATTTGAATGCATGAACACAATGCGGAGAATTTAAATTCTCTACATATGAATTTCAATTTGGTAAAGATTCTTTTTATGGCAAGTTTATGGCTTTTTCCAAAGAGGGACTTTCAGATTTCTCAAAGGCGAGAATGATATATGAGGAAACGTAAAATAGCATAAAAAAAGATGTTTCTAGATGTCTGCCAACTTAGGTTTTTGGAATAGTTATAGCAAAATAATTTAAAGGTGTGATGAGTGTTAGTTATTACTGTTTTGCTTAATTATTATAGTTTTCAATATCAGGTCGATTGAAAATACATATCTTGTTTCTATATATAAATATATTTTTCAGTAAATTAAAAATTGGGAAAATGAAAGCTTTGAGAAGAATTAGATTTAACAAAGGAGTTTAACTATTAAAAGGTTTCATAAGAAAAAATTTATTTTCACAAACTCTAAAAAAACCAAAGATATTTAAAACATTCTTTTCTAAACCTGTAGATGCCAAATGATGGACGATTGATACTTTTCTTCTTTTATAAAACAAATTATTTATGTGAAATATCAATTACGTATATATGTTTCTGAATAAATTGGAAATTGTGAGTTAAAAGATTTTAGATCGTTTAGATTTAATAAAGAAGCTAAAATATTAAAACTTTCATTAAAGTTTAAATATTTTCAAACACTGAAAATCCAAAATTATTTTCTTAAACTATAGGTGATTTCAATACAAATATAAAGAGTACATTTCTTCTTCAATAAATGAAAATTGGAATAAAAATCAATAATTTTCTTTTCCTATAAGCCAACTTATTTAAGTTAAACAACCATTAATATTACCACACATAGTAGAAAGTACTTTTTGTCGTAAAGTATCCGCAGGCGCTTAATATTTCTCTATTTGAATACCTGAACACAATGCGGAGAATTTAAATTCTCTACACGTGAAGTAAGATTTGTTAAATATTCTTTTTATGGCTTTTTCCAAAAGGGGACTTTGAGATTTTTTCAAGACAACAATGATATATTACGAAACGTAAAACAGAAAAGGAAATCTTTCTAGATGTCTTCTAACTTAGGTTTTTGTGATATCTCTAGCAAAATAATTTAGAGGTGGAAGAATGTTATAAAATTTGGTTTTTATTGTATTGCGTAATTATTCTACATCTAGTTTTCAACATCGAATGGAATTATAAAAAACAGTTCTTTGTTTCTATATACGTAAATGTTCTAATCTCAATCAATTTCTAATCTCAGTAAATTAGAAAGTGTGAAATAAATAATTTGAGAATGATTAGATTTAACAAAGTAGTTTAAATATCACAAGTTTTCATGAAAAATTATATTTTCCCAAACGCTAAATAAACAAAGATATTTAAAATTATTTTTTCTTATTATTTTTCTTGTTTCTTTATTTTTTTATGCAAGAACACAATGCGGAGACTTTAAATTCTCTATGTGTGAAACAATATTTGATAAACATTTATTATATGGCAAGTTTATGGCTTTTCCAAAAGGGGAATTTGAGATTTTTCATTGGCACGAATGATTCATGAGGAAATGCAATAAGAGTATAAAAAACATCTTTCTATATGTGTACTAACTTAGTTTTTTTATGATATCTCTTCGAAAATAATTTAAAGGCGTTAGGATGTTAAAAATATTGGTTATTATTGTTTTTTATAATTATTCTAATTTTCAACATTGGATTGATTAAAAATCACTATCTTGTTTCTAAATACGTAAATATGTTTATCAATAAATCAGAAATTCTGAGTAAAAGATTTTAGACAAATGAGATTTAAGAAACGAGCTTAAATATTAATAGGTTTCAAAAAAGTTCATATTTTTGAAACCTCTAAAAAACAAAGATATCTAAAATTATTTTGTGCTAAAACTATACACAAATTTATTACAAAAATAAAGAGAAAACATCATGTATAATAAATGAAATTTTGAAAATAAATCTTTAATTTCTTTCTTCTATAAACCAATTTATTTATGTTAAATATCAATTAGTACTATTACACAGAGTAGAAAGTACTTTTCTCATAAAGTATCCGCTGGCACTTACTGCTTCTCTACTTGAATGCATGAACACATTGCGAAGACTTTAAATTATCTGCACATGAAGTAAGATTTGATAAAGATTCTTTTTATGGCATGTTTATGGCTTTTTCCAAAAGGGGACTTTGAGATTTTATAAAGGCGAGAATGATGTATGAGGAAACGTAATAATAGTATAAGAAACCTATTTTTTAGTATATGCTAACATATGTGTTTGTGATATCTCTAGCAAAATAGTTTAGAAGTGTAGAGATGTTAAAAATGTTAGTTATTATTGAATTTTATAATTATTCTAGTTCATCGGATTGATTAAAAATCAATATCTTGTTTCTAAATACGTAAATGTGTTTCTGAATAAATTAGAATTTTTTAGTTAAAAGATTTTAGACCGATTAGATTTAACAAAGGAGCTTAAATTTTAATAGGCTTCATAAAATTATATATTTTTGAAAACACTAACAAAACAAACATATCTAAAATTATTTTTTGTAAAACTATTAAAAGAAAATATTATGTTTAATATACGGAAGTGGAAAAATTAATCTTAATTTTCTTCTTCTATAAACCAACTTATATATGTTTTAAATATCCCTTAGTACTACAATTCATAGTAGAAAGTAGTTTTTGTCATAAAATATCCGTGGGTGTTTAATATTTAGCTATTTGAATGCATTAACATAATGCGAAGAATTTAAATTCCCTACACGTGAAGTAAGGTTTAGTAAAGATTATTTTATGGCTAGCTTATGGCTTTTTTCAAAAGGGAACTTTGAGATTTTTCAAAAGAGAAAATAATATATGAGGAAACATAATAGCATTAAAAATATATTTCTAGATGTCTGCAAACTTAGGTTTTTGTGCTATCTCTAGCAAAATAATTTAGAAGGGTAGGAATGTTAAAAATGTGTGTTAATATTGTATTGCATAGTTATTATTGTTTTCAACATCGGATTGATTAAAAATCAATTTCTGAATAAATTAGAAATTGTGAGTTAACGATTAAATTTAACAAAGGAACTTAAAAAATAAAACATTTTATAAAAAATAGTTTTTTGCAAATACTAAAAAAAAAAGGTATTATTTTTTCTAAAACTATAGATAATTTTATTAGAAAATATAAAGGTAGAGTATCATATATAATAAACGAAATTTGAAAACAAATATTTAACTTTCTTCTTCTATAAACCAACTTATTTATATTAAATATCCACTATTATTAGGACACATAGTAGAAAGTTCTTTTTATCATAAAGTATCCTTGGACGCTTAATGTTTTTCTACTTCAAAGCATGAACACAATGCGGAGAATTTAAATTTTCTAGAGACGAAATATTAGAGCCAAAATAATATATAAAGAAAAGTAATAATAGCATAAAAAAGATCTTTTTAGATGTATGTTTACTTAGTTTTTTGTTATATCTCTAGCAAAATAATTTAGATGTGTAGGAATGTTAAAAATTTGGTTATTATTGTATTGCGTAATTATTCTAGTTTTCAACAATGGATTGATTAAAAATAAATATCTTGTTTCTAAATAAGGA
>CM063507.1:104377535-104380035 GCA_032207245.1 Pardosa pseudoannulata | reverse complement strand
ACCCTCTTTGACTAACATTTATTGAGGAATGCACCCCTACCCCCTAAGGCACAAAGACACTGATAGATTTTCATAGCTTTGTAAATCTCTATTTCTAAGTGTTTATTTTGCGGTAACAGATTTATCTCAAATTGCACCACTTAAATATCTTGGATGACTTTCGTAAAAAAATGTAAATAAGTCTCTCAAAGAATATTTTTATTTGTACTTTTCGAATCCATTATTTCTTATGGGATGGTTTCGAGACATGAAGAGCTTTATATGTATTAAAAATTAACAATTTATAATATCTATTTATATCTATTTATAACCAGAAGTAAAGGGACAATAACAAGGGTGGGTTTCCCGTATTCCATTCTAGTCGCATACGGGTGAAGTAAAAATCATAGAACATTTTGGACACTGACACGGTAAACCTTTAGCGTAATTTTGGAGACATTTTTCCTCTATGTGTTACACTTGGAGGGTTAAGCCCCATTGGTGCACGTGATTTTTGACGTCACCACCCGTCTCTTTCGAATAAATTTTTTTAGTTATTTCCATAGCCTTTTAACTTACGGGATTCCTGGAGTTCGGACTTCCCGTCTCGCGTGGTCAAGTTGTAGAATTTTATGTTTTTTTCTTTTTAGTTTGTTTCTAGTTGTGCATTATGGATGTTGTTTTGAAAGTTTTGGGTATAATTAACGGTGGTTAAAAAGTATCGGGACATTTTGCCGGGATTATGCAGTTTATGGGGAGGGCAACGCGTATGTATAGATGAAGGTGTAATAAGGCAATTTCATGCGGTAGGGCAAATTCTCAAATTGCATGACAATTCTGGCTTTAATTTCAAATGGAAGGGCAGTTTATTGTTTGTCTATTGGCTGTTGTAAATATGAAAATGAATGGGAAGGGCATTATAGTATTTCGTGACGTTGCGACGAATTGCCTTATAGGATCAACTTTTGCTTTGTATTTGTTAAAAAAGAGAGAATTATTTCAAATTTTTTTTAGAAAAGTCAGTCTTCTATATTTCATTGTTCTTATTAAAATATGTGTGTATGTAATATGTATTTATTATTGTATGTAATCATCATTAAGAGGGAGTTATTTTACATTATACGCATTCACTTAAGGGGACAGATGCGTTATAGACTCCGGCCCTGTCCGCCATGTTTTTTGGCGACGAACAGAAAAACGCGAGTTTTAAAAATTCGCGAAGTAAAAAAACATGGCGGAAACCACATGGCATATTTAAAACACAACAGTGACAAAACTAAACTTAAAAAAAATAAAAAATAGACAAATTAACTATTTAAAGCATTATTAAAATAAAATTAGCATAACAATTATCATTTTTGAAGTTAATAACAGATTAGTAATATTTATTATATATATCAACAGCATAAACACAATATATAGCAATTTAATAAGCACTAATATTATAAAACATGTAACATGTGAGGGGGATCCCCCCTGTAATAAAAGAAACCATCTTATATGTTTTAGAGTATCCTGATGCTTTTTAACAATATCTAAAATAGTAAGAACCGAAATTACTACACCAGCCATAACTAAATTACTAAATCCCAGAAAATGATAAGAACAAAAAAAAAGAAAAAAAGAAAAATACAAACTGACCTTGGCTACTGGAATCCAAAAAAAAAAAGCTAAGATGCAAATTTCTCGAATAGTGCCAGGTACTGAAGTCAAAATGTATGGGCACCAATGGGGTGCAAGAACATATCGGAGCTGCCCTACACCACCACTAAAGTCGGGAAAACAAGCTAACTCATTCATCACCCCATAAAACCGCCAAAAAATCGCCAAATTTGGCGAAAATAAAACTCGGCGACTATATTGCATCTGTACTCACTTAAGCATAAGTATTTACAGTATAAGCCTCATATGAAAAAATGAAAGTTTGTTTTGGAGAACCGAAAGCCATACAATCTAATAATTAAAGCAACAAAACCATTCATACAAAATGCGACGCTACCACAAAATGCATTCCAACCACTAATTCAGATATGTTATATCAAAAGCACTTGAATGCCATTTAAAGCATCTAAATAATAGTTAACCTTTAGTAACAAAGAGAGAAATATTCAAAAAGGGAAAATTAATTAATGTTGGCTCTTTTGAAAGATGCATGATTTCTGGTTAAAAGAGAATGCAAACTTGCGTTTAGAAAGTGGTTAAAACAGCGTATTGAGGTTTAATAAATCTTGTTACAGGGAATAAAAGAATTAATTTAGAATGTCAATATGGCGAAAATGAAGGAATAATTTGTTTAATTAGATTACATTACTAGAATGGAGGTTTGAATTAATGGAAATATCTATGTATTAAAACGAGCTACTTTTATATCTGTTTTAGAATCCTAAACCGTTTCACTAATTGGACTTAATTCAACACAGTCTCACCACAATTGTTTATCACTAACCACGATTAATCTCTGTTTAAACGGAACACTGAGTCCTACCATTGGTTTGCGCCATAGGTTTTTCATGGTTAAACG
>CM063507.1:104365035-104367535 GCA_032207245.1 Pardosa pseudoannulata | reverse complement strand
CGAAATACTTCGAAATAGAAATTGACAAAGCCATGAGAAGCTATCAGCGTCTTTGTTCCTCAGAGAATAGGGGTGCATCCCTCAATAAATGTCAGGCAAAGAAAGGTGAAGTTCCTAAACAATCAACCTGACCCTCCTACCTCATTATTTTATGGGGGAAAGCACTGTCAGAAATGTACAATACATCTATTGGAGGTTTTTGGAGGTCGAATATATTTTTAATCACATTAATCTTAATATTAGATAGATTTTAAAATTGTGGAAAAACATAGAAATGGCAGAATTTTTATTATTTACCATTATGTAACTTTGTAATTAAAAAATACCATTATAACTGTTGTAGATAAAAACTACTTTTACAAGTTTTATCAGTAAAGATCATGTATAAAAAATTCATAATTGAATATTTAAGATGACTCTACATTTAAATTCACTATATATATATATATATATATATATATATATATATATATATATCAATTTTTTGTTGTTGCTCTTTATAGAGTTACAGTTAAATTACCTGTTCTTTTAATTCTCCATTAGTTTACTGTTGGTTTATAGTACAAATCAGGAAATTATCGTTCAGTTTTTCAGAATTATGTCACATAATTTTGAGATTATTTTTCAACGTACACAGTCCTAAGTTATCGTACATATACGACAATTATCGTATGGTTGGTAACACTGCGTCCTAGGATCAAATACCGCACACGCGATGTGGGAATTTTAATTTAATCTAAATAAGTTTTTGATGACTGTAAGCGTGGTGACATCAACTATTTTTAAATTGAATTTTTTTCCTTACTTTTCCATCAAAACTGCCCAACTTATAATTTATTTAAAAACATTGTACAATGTTTGATTTACAGCGATAAAACAGGACAACGTCTGTCGGATCGTCTAGTATATATATAAAGGAATACCTAAATATGTTTAAGAGACACTTCAAAATATTAGTAACACTAAAATACAGGAGAAAAAATGAAAACTAGCTCTCAAGAAATATTTTTTTTAAATCAATATTACATTTAAATATTTCTATATTTAGTACAAATTTCTGCATTTAGTAAATTAGTAGATATACAAAAATGTATTAACTTTCCAAACTATTAACCAAAAATTTCCAAAGTAAAGCCCTAGTGTGTTCGGGAAATACTTCAAAGTAATTAGAACACAAAAAAAAAGAAGAAAAAATTAAAAATTAGTTCCCATGCAGCATTCTGAAAATCAACAGAGTGTTTTAAAGTGTCGAAATTTTTAAAGAAGTTATCTGTTATGTAAAAGGTTTTAAATGTAATTTTTAACTCTTTTTAATTATAACTAATTTATTTTAATTATAATATTTTACTTCTAATTATTTGTAATTGCTTACTTATTTTTATTGAATATGTATGCAAAGTTTTATAAATTATTTAATTATTAATAATAATTAATTTATAATATTTTGCATACTTTATAAATATTTATATACTATATATATATATATATATATATATATATATATATATATATATATATATATATATACTATATATATATATATATATATATATATATATATATATATATATATATATATATATATATATACTTCATATATACATATATACTTATATATATATCTATATATATTTCATACATACTTATAATATACTCATATACATATATATACTTCTTTATATATATATATATAAAATTTATTTATATTTTTTAATAATATTTAGTAATCTAAGTTATTTCATAAATTATTAATTATTTCCTTATAATCACTAATTTAAAATTAAGCATTTTCATAAAATCATTGTAATTTTCACAGTCTTTTAACAAGTTTCCTATAAAAAAATTTTAACAAATTAGCTGTCAATTAGTGAAATTAAATAAAATAAATAAATTCTCCAGAGAAAAATCTCTAATAAAATATAAAACAATAGCCAATTCTCTGGATGTCTGTAATTGTTGAAAAGGCAGTTTAGAAATGCTCGGAAAACCAGCTTTATAGGCCTTACGGGAATTCTAGGATTACATACTTTCGAAATGAATGAGAGAATTCAGCAGTGCAGGCTAATACTTAAGAGGCTGATATCAGCGAACTGGAGTTCCATTTCGTGTCTCGGGGCAGATCATATGAACCTCCAGGGATATGGTTCTAACTAAATGCTTCTAAATGAATACTTCACTTCCGATGAATAGGAACGGAAAAACTAGCTTTTACACATGAAGAAAACGGACACTCGTACTATAGTAGATTTTTATAGTTCAGCTGCCAGACTGGATGCATATTAAATGCCTTAACTGGCCTATTCCTCCGCAATACTTTATTTATATACATTTTTTTATATACTACATATACATTTATAATATATATATATATTATATATATTATATATAATATATATATATATATTATATATATATATATATATATATATAATATATATATATATATATATATATATATATATATATATATATATATATATATATTATATATATATATATA
>CM063507.1:104360035-104362535 GCA_032207245.1 Pardosa pseudoannulata | reverse complement strand
TATAGTATTCATGACCAGAAAGGAAAAGTGCTTCATATTTTTATTAGTGAATCATCAATAAAAGTTTGAAAAAAAAATTATATATTCACATATAGTTATACGTGATTTATTCTATTTTCTTTAGTAAAAAATTTAAGATAGTTCTTATAGTAGAAAATAATTTAAATATAAATATATGCGAGTTTGGGGGCAATCATAAACATATATTTACAATATATATTTATAAATGCCTCCAAATTCACATATAGTTATAATAAAATTATTTGATCTTCGTTAATATAAAATTTACAATAGCTGACATTGCAGAAAATCTCCTTGAATTTTCTATAAACTATGCTGTTAAAATAACGTGGCTTATAGACATAGATTTCCAATATATGTCAATAAATGCCTTCAAGTTTATATATAGTTATACTTAAATTATTCGATATTCGTTAATATAAAACTTAATACAGCTAAAATTGTAGAAAATCTACTTAAATGTCTTGTAAAATCTACTGTGAAAGTAACGTTGCTAAACTATACACATATATTTCCAATATAAATGTATGAATGTCTTCAAATTCACATATAGTTATACTTGACTTATTCCATCTTCGTGTTAGTATAAAATATTAGTTAAAATTGTAGAAAATCTCCTCGGATTTCCTGTATGATGTACTGCTAAAATAACATGGATTTTATATATATATATATATATATATATATATATATATATATATATATATATATATATATATATATATATATATATATATATATATATATATATTTCCAATATAAGTCTATAAATGCCTCCGATATCACATAGATTTATGATTAAGTTATTAAATCTTCGTTAACATAAAATTTAAAATAACAGAAATTGTAGAAGATTTTCTTGAATTTCCAGTTAAATGTAGTGTTATAAACTAAGGCTAAGTTACAGACATATATTTCCAATATATGTATAGGAATGTCTTTAAATTCACATATCGATATATTTGACTTATTCAATCTTCGTGTTAATATAAAATTTACAATAGCTGAAATTGTAGAAAATCTCCTTGAATTTCGTATAAAACGTGCAGTAAAAATAACATGGCTTATAGACATATATTGGAACTATATGTGTATAAATTCCCAAAAATTCATATATCGTTATACTTAATTATATGATTTTCGTTAATATAAATCTTAAGATATCTGAAATTGTATAAAATCTCCTTGAATTTCTTGTAAAATGTACTGTTAAAGAACTAAGGCTAAGTTATACACATATATTTCCAATATATGTCTATGAATGTTTTCGAATTCCCGCATAATTAACTTGACTTCTTCGATCACCGCGAATAAAAAATTTAAGATAGTTAAAATTGTAGAAAATCTCCTTGAATTTCTTGTAAAATGTACTGTTAAAATAACGTAGCTTATAGACATATATTTACAATATATGTCTATAAAGACATTGATTTCTGATATATGCCCATAAATGTCACCAAATTTACATACAGTTATACTTAACTTATTCAGTTTTCATGTTAGTATGAAATGTAAATTTTTTTAAGTTTTAGAAAATCTCCTTGAATTTCCTGTAAAATGTACTGTTAAAACAACGTGGCTAAGCTATAGACATATATTTCCAATATTTGTCTATGAATGTCTTCAAATTCACACATAGTTGTACTTGACTTACTCGATCTACATGAATATAAAATTTAAAATAGTTGAAATTCTAGAAAATCTCCTTGAATTTAATGTAAAATGTATTGTTAAAACAATGTGGCTAAACTATAGACATTTTTCCAATACGTATCTGTAAAGACATTTATAGACATATATTTCCGATATAAGTCTATACATTTCTCCAAATTTGGATGCAATTATACTTGACTTAATTTTCGTTTTAATATAAAATGTAAAATAGTTGAAATTTTAGAAAATCTCCTTGTACTGTTAAAATAACTTAGCTTATAAACATATATTTCCAATATATATCTATAAATCCCTTGAAATTCACATACAGTGCTTATATTATTCGATAATATAAAATTTATGAAAAGCTGAAATTCTAGAAAATCTCTTTGAATTTCCAGTAAAATGTATTGTTAAATTAATGAGGCTAACCTATAGACAAATATTTGCAATATCTTTGTATAAATGTCTTCAAATTCACATATACTTATATTTGACATAACTAATCTAAGTGTTGGCATAAAATGTAAAATAATTGAAATTGCAAAAAATCTATTTGAATTTCTTGTGAAATCCCTGATAAAATACCGTTGCTAAGTTACACACATATATTTCCAATATATGCCTATGAATATCTTTAAATTCACATACAGTTATACTTGACTTAATCAATCTTCGTGATAGAGTAAAATGTAAGATAGTTGAAATTGTACAAAATCTCCTGGAATTTCCTGAGAAATCTCTGATAAAATAACGTTAACAAGCTGTAGACATATTTCCAATATATATCTATGAATGTCTTCAAATTCACATATAGTTATATTTG
>CM063507.1:104350035-104352535 GCA_032207245.1 Pardosa pseudoannulata | reverse complement strand
TTATACTTCAGTTTCCATTAATCTTGAGTTGTACATCAATAAGATGTGAAAGCGTGTGCAAAATAAGAGTGCGAAAATTTGACAATAGTTTCGAATAAAGTGTTTTTTTTCTTGCATCGGCAGTGACGTCATACTTTGTTTTCCGTATTTTTCTCGTAAACTATGGATCTTACAGCAATGCTTCTTTGTCAGTTTTTATGTACTTCCAAAGAAGAATCTATCTGTGCCGAGTTTAGGATGTTGAGGAACACCCTGTATATGTGTGTGTGTGTGTGTTTGTGTGTTTATATGAAAAGAGTAATTTGACTGCAATTGACCTTTTAAAGCAACTTTTTCCAATCTGTGGCCATTGTTGGTACACGAGTTGTTGGTTGATGGTACACGAAAAATACTTGATAATGGTCGATATAAAAAAATATAAAAAATAAAATCAAAGAATATCATGGAAAAGTTTTTCTTATAATTTATAAAAATTATTTTAGTTAATAATATTATACATTAAAGTTCAATTAATTGTTTTTTTTTAATTTTGTGTGTTTATTAGAATCATTTATTAGTAAACGAAATATGGCAAAATTGTAGATAAATGTGAAATTATGAACACTATCATAAATATGTGTTTCAGTGAGTTTGTAATTTCAGTAAGTTTATAATACGACATGACGCTTAGGCTTGTTTCAATGCAATTTGTGTCATTACTTAATGCGAATACATGGTCACCCAATAAAATGTATAATACAAATAGATAAATACACTAGTAATTTGACACAACACGTTTGACGAAAAGCAATCATACAAAGTGGTACAATTTAACAAGATGTACAGCCAAGTGGTACATGAACCAAACAAGCCGGGGTTACAGTGAGTTTATAATTTCAGTGAGTTTATAATCCGACTTGACCCTTAGGTGTGTTTCAATGCAATTTGTGTCATTATGTGATGTGAATACATGGTCATCCAATGAAATGTATAATTCAAATAGATAAATACACTCGCAATTTGACGGAACACGTTTGAATAAATGCAATCATATTTACAAAGTGGTACAATTTAACCTGATGTACAGCCAAGTGGTACATGAGCCAAAAAAGGTGGGGTTACAGTGAGTTTATAATATCAGTAAGTTTATAATCCAACATGACGTTTAGGCGTGTTTCAATGCAATTTGTGCCAATATGTGATGTGAATACATGGTTATCCAATAAAATGTATAAATCAAATAGATAAATACACTCGCAATAACACATTTTACTACAAACAATCATTTTTACAAATGGTACAATTTAACAAGAGGTACAGCCAAGTGGTACATGAGCCAAAAAAGGTGGAGTTACACAGAGTTTATAATTTCAGTAAGTTTAAAATCCAATATGACACTTAGGCTTGTTGTTATGCAATTTGTGTCATTATATAATGTAAATACTTGGTCACCCAATAAAATGTACAATTCAAATAGATAAATACATTAGCAATTGGATGCAACACGTTTGAAGAAATGCAATCATGTGTAAAAAGTGGTACAATGCATGATGTACAGTCAAGTGGAACAAGAGCCAAAAAAAGGTGAAGTTACACAGAGTTTATAATTTCAGTAAGTTTATAATCCTACATGACGTTTAGGCGTGTTTCAATGCAATTTGTGTCAGTATGTGATGTGAATATATGGTCACCCAATAAAATGTGTAATTAAAATAGATAAATACAAACAAAATAACACATCTGAAGACGAAATACAATCTTTTTTAAAAAGTGGTAAATTTAGCATGATGTACAGCCAAGTGGTACATGAGTCAAAACAGGTGGAGTTACACAGTTTATAATTTCAGTAAGTTTAGAATCCGACATGACGTTTGGCGTGTTTCAATGCAATTTGTGTCAGTATGTGATGTGAATACATGGTCACCCAATAAAATGTATAATTCAAATAGATAAATATAATCATAATAACTCATTTTACGAAATACAATAATTTTTAAAAAGTGGTACAATTTAGCATGATGTACCAAAGCCTAATGGTACATGAACCAAAAAAAAGATGGGATTACAGAGAGTTTATAATTTCAGTAAGTGTATAATCCGACATGATGCTTAGGCGTGTTTCAATGCAATTTGTACCATTATGTGATGTGAATACATGGTCACCCAATAAAATGTATAATTCAAACAGATAAATACAGTCCCAATAACACATTTGACGAAATACAATCATTTTTACAAATGGTATAATTTAGCATGATGTAAAGCCAAGTGGTACAATATCAAAAAAAGTGGGGAAGTGATGTTTTAAAGAGATGTGGAAACAAAAGAAACATTGCTTTTTCATTTTAGTAAGTGAGAATAAAATAAAAAAATAATCACTGTAAAAAAAAATAATAATTCCTAAACAAAATATTTTTTGCAATTTCTTTAGAATTACACTCATCTCTCCAAATAGTTCACCAATTGTCTCACCATAGTTGTGACCAAATTATAGCAAAATATTCAGTTTTTCACGTAATAC
>CM063507.1:104342535-104347535 GCA_032207245.1 Pardosa pseudoannulata | reverse complement strand
ATATATATAAAATATGTATATATACATACATATACATATATATATATACGTATATAAAATGTATTATACATGCATATATATATATATATATATATATATATATATATATATATATATATGTATATATGTATATATATATATATATATATATGTGTGTGTGTATATATATACATATATATATATATATATATATACATATATATAATATACATACATATACATATACGTATAAATATATATATATGTGTGTGTGTATTTGTATGTATATGCATATATGAGTTGCTTTTAAACCCTTTCAGTTTGACATGTGATAAAGTCTTAAAAAACAAATTCTGAATGCATACATTATTGTAAAATTGTATTTTTATCCAACTTGTGTTTGGCATCCGTCATCCGACTACTTCTAGTTGCTGGACGATTTCCGGTACTATCATTTAAGTGAGTAAAATATCGTTTTACCATAGTTAAAAGTCATATAGTATTTATGTGGCAATGTTCATATGTTATATAAAAGTAAGAACAAATACGTAACAAACAAATATAGTTACTTTTCATTTCTATGAATAAACGATAAAGTCGAGAAGGAGAAGTGCCGTACAGAAAGATGTGTATTACTTGACTAATAGCAGCAGTGACTACTGCTAAATTATTTGGCAATTCCGTTACGATTGCGTAGAAATTAAGCTGATTACAGTTCCCAATTTCCCTCGGAAAATGATCAAAATTTGAACGAACTTTAATTGCCTCTCATTTGCGTAAATTCTTACTCTCAAACTCCCAAACTCCTTTATTTCCATCCTCCTTGTTTTATCTTCTAATGACTTGCAGCTGCTATTTCTCAGCCGCTATCTGCCAACTTTCCCTGTTGCTGTAGTGAAGAAGCTTAAAAACAGTTTATTACATTTACAGGAAAGGGGAGCACATGCCTTGAAGTCTGGTCATTAATACGCTGTTTGGTCTTGCAGATATCGCATTTTAAGATTTGCCGCAGTGATTCACAGTTGTAATTGGGTAATTTTAGAGAATGACTACTTAGCATAAGATTAGGTGTCAAAGATGAATAATTATTTTAAGTATGTAGATACAGAATCGGTGGGTAAACTAATACTTATGAAATTATGTAGTTTCGTTAAATTTTAAGCAGTCGTAAATGCAGGAAGATTTTCTGAGAAAAATTTATTTTACTTCTAGAGATCAAAATTGCAACTTTATTAATTTGAAATAAAAGTCACTATGTTTATATTATATGTAAAATCAACCTTAAAACATGCACAAAATGAGATTAGATAAAACTGCGACTAAATATTATTGCATGCATAAAATTTCATCCTAAGTTGTACTCTCATATCTTCTTCTAATTACTGAAATTGGTGATATAAATATAAATATTCTACAATAATCTATATATGTCTGCATTTTGTTTTTACATTAATAAATTGAAATATACAACTTAAAATAAACAATCAAGATTACAAAACGTCGAACATTTCGAACGTATATTTTTCTACCATTTTCTTCAAATATAGTATCTATTTATTAAGACAGTTTGAAAACATGCTGTTTTTATGGTCTTTACAAACTAATAAGTGCCTTCTAGCGTCACCTTGCTGTTAAAACCAATGATAATTTATTCTAAAAACCTTCCTTCTCATTTAAATTTTCATATTTTCCACCATTTTATCGCAGAATATTTTTGCAGTTTTGTTTCAGAATAGTTTAAAATAAAATTATTCTGAAATTATATCCTAAAATTGTACTTCTAGCGATCAAAATGGTTACTTTAGTAATTTTAAATAAAAGCCAATATGTTTTATTATCTAGAAAATCAACCTTCGACATGCACAAAATGAAATTAGATAAAACTGTGTGACTAAATATTAATGCATGCATAAGTTTCATCCTAAGTTGGACTGTCATATCTTCTTCTAAATTACTGAAATTGTGGACATAAGTATAATTTTTTATTTGTTCTAAAATTGCCATCTAGCTGTCTGTCTGCAGTTTTGTTTTGGCATTTTAATTTGAAATATGCCACAACTTAAAAAAGCAATCACGATTACAAAATCGTCGAACATTTCAAACATAAATTTTTCTCCCATTTTCTTCAAATATAGTACCTATTTATTAAGACAGTTTCAAAACGTGCTGTCCTTTCGATACTTACAAACTAAAAAGCCCCTTCTAGCGAAATCATCATTCCTTGCTGTTGAAACTAAAGATAATTTTAATTTAAAAACATTCCTTCTTATTTAATTCTTCATATTTTACCATCATTTTTGTCTCAATTACAAAATTATACTGACATTATATCCCTAAAATTGTACTTCTAGAGATCAAAATGGTTATTTTTAGTAATTTCAAATAAAAGTCACTATGTTTATATTATATGTAAAATCAACCTTAAAACAGGCAGAAAAGGAGATTAGATAAAACTGAGACTAAATATTATTGCATGCATAAGTTTCATCCTAATTAGGATTCTCATATCTTCTTCTAAATTACAGCAATTGGAAATATAAATATAATTAGTTCTAAAATTGCCATCTAGAGGTTTGTCTACAGTTTAGTTTTGACATTTTAGTTTGAAATATGCCACTACTTAAAATTAACAATCACGATTACAAATCGTCGAACATTTCGAAGATATCTTTTTCTCACATTTTCTTCAAATATAGTATCTCTTTATTAAGACAGTTTCAGAATGTACTGTCTTTATGATCTTTACAAACTAATTAGCTCGTCCTAGCGAAGATAATTTTATTTTAAAAACATTCCTTTTCATTTAATTTTTTATGTTTAACCACCGTTTTTGTCTCAATTACAAAATTATACTAAAATTATATCCCTAAAATTGTAGTTCTAGAGATCAAAATGGTTAATTTTAGTAATTTGAAATAAAAGTCACTATGTTTATATTATATGTAAAATCAACCTTAAAACATGCACAAAATGAGATTAGATAAAACTGCGACTAAATATTATTGCATGAATAAGTTTCATCCTAAGTTGGAATCTCATATCTTTTTCTAAATTACTGAAATTGATGATATAAATATAATTAGTTATTCTAAAATTGCCATCTGTAGGTTTGTCTACAGTTTAGTTTTGACATTTTAGTTTGAAATATGCCACTACTTAAAATTAACAATCACGATTACAAATCGTGAACATTTCGAACATATCTTTTTTCTCAAATATAGTATTTATTAAGACAGTTTCAAAACGTGCTGTCTTTGATATTTACAAACTATAAGTGCTCTAGCGAAAGTCAGTCATTCCTTGCTGTTGAATAAAGATAATTTTATTTTACAAACCTTCTTCTTATTTAATTTTTCATATTTAATCACAATTTTGTGTTTGAATTACAAATTGTACTGAATCCCTATTATATCCCTAAAATTGTACTTCTAGAGATCAAAATGGTAACTTTAGTAATTTGAAATAAAAGTCACTATGTTTATTATATGTAAAATCAACCTTAAAACAGGCAGAAAAGGAGATTAGATAAAACTGAGACTAAATATTATTGCATGCATAAGTTTCATCCTAATTAGGATTCTCATATCTTCTTCTAAATTACAGCAATTGGAAATATAAATATAATTAGTTCTAAAATTGCCATCTAGAGGTTTGTCTACAGTTTAGTTTTGACATTTTAGTTTGAAATATGCCACTACTTAAAATTAACAATCACGATTACAAATCGTCGAACATTTCGAAGATATCTTTTTCTCTCATTTTCTTCAAATATTGTATCTTTTTTAACACATTGTGTGCAGGTACATTCGCTGCAATTGTACCGGGGTGACGTTTAAACGTTATTTAAGTTTTTCAATTAAATCTCAAAAAAAAGAGAATTATTTCATTTTTTAATTAATTTTCGAATTTTATATTGAAATATAAAAACAAATATATAAATTAAATATATAATTAATAACCATAAAATTTTTGTAACAAAAATATTTTTAGTATTATAAATTTATAACAGAATCTTAAATATGAAAATTCAAATAGAAATAGTAGTATATAGTTCTAAATTTTTCTAATTATATTATAATATGCCATATAAAAATAATACAATTACAAATCGAACAGAACATATCTTTCTCTCATTTTCTTCAAATAATAGTATCTATTTATTAAACAGTTTCAAAACGTGCTGTCTTTATGATATTTACAAACTAATAAGTGTTCTAGAGAAAGCAGTCATTCCTTGCTGTTGAACTAAAGATAATTTTATATAAAAAACCTTCATTCTCATTTTTTCATATTTTACCATCATTTTTGTCTCAATTACAAAATTATACTAAAATTATATCCCTAAAATTGTAGTTCTAGAGATCAAAATGGTTAATTTTAGTAATTTGAAATAAAAGCCAATATGTTTATATTATCTGTAGAATCAAACTTAAAACATGCACAAATTGAGATTACATAAAATTACGACTAAATATTATTGCATGCATAAGATTCATCCTAAGTTGGGCTCTCATACGTTCCTCTAAATTACAGCAATTGGGGATATAAATATAATTTGTTGTTCTAAAGTTACAATCTAGCGGTGTGTTTGCAGTTTTGTTTTTACATTTAATTTGAAATATGCCAATACTTAAAATTAACGATCACGATTACAAGGCGTCGAACATTTCGAACATATCTTTCTCTCCCATTTTCTTCAAATATAATATTTTTATATTACGACAGTTTCAAAATGGGCTGTCTTTATGATCTTTACAAACTAATTAGCTCGTCCTAGCGAAGATAATTTTAATTTAAAAACATTCCTTCTTATTTAATTTTTTATATTTTACCATCATTTTTGTCTCAATTACAAAATTATACTGACATTATATCCCTAAAATTGTACTTCTAGAGATCAAAATGGTTATTTTTAGTAATTTCAAATAAAAGCCAATGTGTTTATATTATCTGTAAAATCAACCTTAAAACATGCACAAAATGAAATTAGATGAAACTGCGACTAAATATTATTGCATGCA
>CM063507.1:104325035-104337535 GCA_032207245.1 Pardosa pseudoannulata | reverse complement strand
GTTTTAAAGACAACAGTATTTTTAGCTGTGATATGAAGCATATTTATACTAATTTATTTTAGAATCGGATCGATAGTTTAGGAGAAGATGTACTGGCTTTGAATTTCGCTAATCCTAATTCATCAAGAATCCAATAGGGATGCCTCTATCCATTCCAGGTCCGTAAATCTGAGGGAAGACGGACAGATAACTTAGGCTATTATTATATATAGAATGTATCTTCTGGTATTTTTCGAAAATTTCTGCTCCTATAAATAAACTGTATATAATTTTTAGCATTCATTTCTCTGTCTATATAATAGACTTAAATAAATTTCTAAATTTCATCACAACTTTTTTGAGGTTTTTGAGATTGTGATTATAAGTAAACATGTTTCTTACTTTTCACTTCCATTTTCCTCTTTATATTTCCGCTTCTTATGACAATTACTAGCACTTATTAGCCCGTCATATACTGGGATCAGTAATATTTTTAATTTTCCAGAATTGTAAAGTACCCTATGAGGCAGGTGAAAAAATGTGTTGTATTTTACCTGAGAATTATCTTGTATTGCTCAATTATTTCTTTATCTTCATACTCCTCTAAAGTCTCCCCGTACTGTGAATGTTGTTTAGAATCACGTTGAATGCATTTAGTCAAATCGTGGGGTTACGTATAAAAATCAAACAAACAAACGAACAAATTTCTTAAGTTTCAAAAATATAAGACTTAAACGCCAGATATTTATTGGTAAGTGAAATAAATAGATTTTTATGAAAAGAATTTGTTGTTAATAACCGATGATAAAATGTTCATTGCAACAAAAAGTTAATCAATGATGAAATTTAAAATTAACACATAGGTACCTAATCTATTATTTAAGCTAAATATAAAAGAAAATTATTTACTTAATATCTTTGTTCAGTGATAAAACGTATGAAAATAATGCAGACGATATTTAAATAATTTATATTAAAAATTATTAAATGAGAAAGTTAAAGGAATAGCGTCATAATGCTGGAAAAAATGTTATTTTTACTTACCTATTTATTATCTGATAAATTGACAAATTTAATCGCCTGCTCTTAACTGGGAAAAATAGGGCTGGAAAAAATGGCATTAAACACTCGAAAAGGGAAATGATGGTTTTCGAATGTTTTAAAGACGACAGTATTTTTCGCTGTGATATGAAGGATATTAACACCAATTTATTTTAGAACTAGATCGAAAGTTTGGGAGAAGATAAGATTTACTCTCTTTGAATTTTGCTAACCCTAACTCATCAAAAATCCAATATGGATGCCTCTATCCATTCCAGGTCCAACCGCTTCTTAAATTCAAGGACAGACGGACAGATAACTTAGGCTATTATTATATAGTGGATGTATGTTATGATATTTTTCGAAAATTTCTGTGGCTATAAATAAACTATATATAATTTTTAGCATTCACTTCCCTGTCTATATAATGCACATAAATAAATTTTTAAATTTCATCCCAATTTTGAGAATTTATGTGATTATAAATAAACAACTCGTTTTATCCTTTTTCCCTCCCATTTTCTTATCTCCCTATTCTTGCGCTTCTTATGTCACTTGTGTTCATGGTAACATGGGTTCTTTACTGTGAGTACCCTATGAGGCAGGTAAAAAATGGTTTGTTTTTCTACCTGAGAATTATCTTGTATTGCTCAATAATTTCTTTATCTTCATACTCCTCTAAAGTCTCCGGATAATGTGAATGCAGTTTAGAATCACGTTGAATTCATTTATTCAAACCTTGCTGTTATGTATAAAAAAGAAACACACAAACGAAGAAACTTCTTAATTTTTCAAAGATATATAACTTAAAAGCTAGATATTTATTAGTCCGTGAAATAGGCTCCTAGACTTTTATGAAAACAATTTGTTGTTAATACCGGTGATAAAATATTCATTGAAACAAAAAATAATCGATGACTAAATTTAAAGTTAACACATATGTACCGAATCTATTTTTTAAGCCAAATATAAAAGGAAATTATTTATATCATATCTAATTTCAGTGATAAAACGTAGAAAAATAATGCAGACGATATTTAAATAATTTAAATTAAAAAATTATTAAATGAGATGATTCTAGGAAAAACGTCATAATGCTAGAAAATAAATGTTATTTTTACCTATTTATTATGTGAATAGCATATAGCCCATCATATGATGGGATTAGTAAAATTTTTAATATTCAAGAAGTATTAAGTACTCAATGAGGCAGGTAAAAAATGGTTTGTTTTTTGGCTGAGAATTATCTGGTTCACTCTCAATAATTTATTTATCGTCATACTCCTCTAGAGACTCCCGATCCTGTAATGCAGTTAGAATCACGTTGAATTCATTTAGTCAAATCCTGTGGTTATATATAATAAACAAACACACAAAAGAACAAACTTCTTAATTTCCAAATATATATAAATTAAAAGTTAGATATTTATGAGTCCTTGAAATAGACTCCTAGACTTATATGAAAATAATTTATCGTTAATACCGGTGATAAAAGTGTCATTGCAACAAAAAATAATCGATGATTAAATTTAAAATTATCGTGTATGTACCTAATCTATTATTTAAGTCAAATATAAAAGAAAATCATTTACGTCATATCTAAGTTCAGTGATAAAAGATATTAAAATAGTGTAGACGATATTTAAATAGTTTAAAATATGAAATGATTCAATGAGATGTTTAAGGGAATGACGTCACGATGCTAGAAAAAAATTGTTACTTTTACCTATTCATTAAGTGATAAATTGATACACTGAATCGCCTTCTCTAACCGGGGAAAATAGGGCTTGAAATAATGGGATTAAACCCTAGAAAAGGAGGGAAGGGTTGGATTTCGAACGTTTTAAAGACGACAGTATTTTTTGCTGTGTGATATGAAGTATTTATACCAATTTATTTTAGAATCGTATCGATAGTTTAGGAGAAGATAAACTTTATTCGCTATGAATGGATGCCTCTATCCATTCCAGGTCCAACCGCTTCATAAATTGGAGGACAGACGTACAGATAACTTAGGCTATTATTATATAGGGGATAAATTAATAAATTCATTTGCCAGCTCTTAACTGGGGAAAATAGGACTTGAAATAATGGCATTAAACTCTCGAAAGGTGGGAAGGGGTGGATTTCGAACGATTTAAAGAAGACAGTATTTTCCGCTATGATATGAAGCATATTTATATAAATTTATTTTAGAATCGAATCGATAGTTTAAGAGAAGATAACATTTACTGGCTTGGAATTTCGCTAACTCTAACTCATCAAAAATCTTGGATGCCTTATCCATGGTATCATAAACTAAAATTTTCATTTTAATAATAAAACGAAATTTAAGATAAAAAATTGAATACAGATAAAGATTGAATAATTTATTATTATAGAGAAAGTATTTGTATAATGTATTTTCTGGTATTTTCGAAAATTTCTGTGCCTATAAATAAACTATATATAATTTTTAGCATTCATTTCTCCTTCTATATAATGCACATAAATAAATTATTAAATTTCGTCACAATTTGTTTTGAGAATTTATGTGATTATAAATAAACAACTCGTTTTATTCTTTTTCCCTCCCATTTTCTTATCTCCCTATTCTTGCACTTCTTATGTCACTTGTGTTCATGGTAACATGGGTTCTTTCCTATGAGTACCCTATGAGGCAGGTAAAAAATGGTTTGTTTTTTGGATGAGAATTATCGAGCACAAGCTCAATAATTTGTTTATCCTCATACTCCTCTAAAGTCTCCCGATACTGTGAATGCAGTTTAGAATCACATTGAATTCATTTATTCAAACCTTGTGGTTATGTATAAAAAACAAACACACAAACGAACAAACTTCTTAATTTTTCAAAGATATATAACTTAAACGTTAGATATTTATTAGTCCGTGAAATAGACTCCTAGACTTTTGTGAAAACAATTTGTTGTTAATACCGGTGATAAAATATTCATTGAAACAAAAAATAATCGATGATTAAATTTAAAATTAACACATATGTACCCAATTTATTTTTTAAGCCAAATATAAAAGGAAATTATTTATATCATATCTAAATTCAGTGATAAAACGTAGGAAAATAATGCAGACGATATTTAAATAATTTAAAATAAGAAAGGATTCAATAAGATGGTTAAAGGAATGACGTCATAATCCTAGAAAAAATTACTTCATTAATCATTTTACTTAAATATTCATTATCTGATAATTTTATAAATTTAATCGCCTGCTCTTAAGTGGGTAAAATAGGGCTTGAAATAATGGCATTAAAATCTCGAAAAGGGGGGAAGGGATGGATTTCAAATGTTTTAAAGACGACAGTATTATTCGCTGTGATATGAAGCATATTTGTTCCAATTTATTTTAGAATCGGATCGATAGTTTAGAAGAAGATAAGAATTACTGGATTTGAATTTCGCTAACCCTAACTCATCAAGAATCTAATATGGATGCCTCTATCCTTTCCAGGTCCAACCTCTTCGTAAATTCTAGGACAGACGTACCGATAGCACAGGCTATTATTATATAGGGGATGTATTTTCTGGTATTTTTCGAAACTTGCTGTGGCTATAAATAAACTATATATAATTTTTAGCATTCATTTCTCTTTCTATATAATGCACATAAATAAATTGTTAAATTTCGTCACAAAATTTTTTTAGAATTTATATGATTATAAATAACACGTTTTATTCTTTCCCTCCCTTTTTCTTACCTCTGTATTCTTGCGCTTCTTATGTCACTTGTGTTCATGGTAACATGGGATACTTCTAGCGGAAAGGGTAAAAAATTTTTTTTCAAGTTTTTGCTCTTTTCGTGCTATGGAAAACCAGGAAAAAAATATCGGCATTTGCAAAATATAAATTTCTTGATCCTGAGTGTCTTGTAACCATGGTAACATCACGTTAACTACATCACTTCAGTCTTCAAGAAAGAATTTTGTCACAGACTCTTCGTGGTTTCGATTTTCCGAATCGTAACTTTTCAAAGTACCCTATGAGGCAGGTAAAAAATGGTTTGTTTTTTGGCTGAGAATTATCTGGCACACGCTCAATAATTTGTTTATCCTCATACTCCTCTAAAATCTCCCGATACTGTGAATGCAGTTTAGAATCACGTTGAATTCATTTAGTCAAACCGTGTGGTTATGTATAAAAAAACAAACACACAAACGAACAAACTTCTTAATTTTCAAAGATATATAACTTAAACGCTAGATATTTATTAATCCGTGAAATAGACTCCTAGACTTTTTTGAAAAGTATTTGTTGTTAATACCGGTGATAAAATTTTCATTGAAACAAAAAATAATCGATGATTAAATTTAAAATTCACACATATGTACCCAATCTATTATTTAAGTCGAATATAAAAGGAAATCAATTACGTCATATTAAGTTGAGTGATAAAACGTATGAAAATATTGCAGACGATATTTAAATAATTTAAAATAAGAAATGATTCAATAAGATGGTTAAAGGAATGACGTCATAATGCTAGAAAAAATTACTTAATCATTAATAATTTTACTTACCTATTCATTATTTGATAATTTGATAAATTTAATCGCCTGCTCTTAAGTGGGGAAAATAGGGCTTAAAATAATTGCATTAAAAGCTCGAAAAGGGGGAAAGGGATAGATTTCAAATGTTTTAAAGACGACAGTATTTTTCGCTGTGATATGAAGCATATTTATTCCAATTTATTTTAGAATTGGATCGATAGTTTAGGAGAAGATAAGAATTACTGGATTTGAATTTCGCTAACCCTAACTCATCAAGAATCTAATATGGATGCCTCTATCCTTTCCAGGTCCAACCTCTTCGTAAATTCTAGGACAGACGTACCGATAGCACAGGCTATTATTATATAGGGGATGTATTTTCTGGTATTTTTCGAAACTTTCTGTGGCTATAAATAAACTATATATAATTTTTAGCATTCATTTCTCTTTCTATATAATGCACATAAATAAATTGTTAAATTTCGTCACAAAATTTTTTTAGAATTTATATGATTATAAATAACACGTTTTATTCTTTCCCTCCCTTTTTCTTACCTCTCTATTCTTGCGCTTCTTATGTCACTTGTGTTCATGGTAACATGGGATACTTCTAGCGGAAAGGGTAAAAAAAAATTTTTCAAGTTTTTGCTCTTTTCGTGCTATGGAAAACTAGGAAAAAAATATCGGCATTTGCAAAATATAAATTTCTTGATCCTGAGTGTCTTGTAACCATGGTAACATCACGTTAACTACATCACTTCAGTCTTAAAGAAAGAATTTTGTCTCAGACTCTTCGTGGTTTCGATTTTCCGAATCGTAACTTTTCAAAGGAAGCACTCTTACGAGGGAAACGGATGGCAGAATTTTTTAAATTATGATCTTTCTCATAACTTAGCAATCTTTAAGAACAATAACTGTTTCATGTCATCTTTAAAAATCATTGTCTTGGAAAACTTATGCAAAAAAAAGATAATTTACTTTGAAAAGAAGGGAGATTAATTTTTTTCATTTTCGTGAAGCTGGAATTTAATAAAATTTATGAGAATAACGTGGGCTTTAACCCGTTGCCCGTTTTGCACTACACCGTATGGGCGCGGTTATCGTGTCTTTAATGGTTTGGTTTGGAGTGCTATGGTCTACTTTTTGCAACACTGTGATGAGGCGATTTAGATCTGTTATATAATTGATTTATTCATACACGAAGTAAAATGTTCGGGATCTAAATCTGACCTCATCACATCGTTGTAAAGAGACAGAGAATCATAAATTTTTGATCAACGGATATTGTTGTCTTGTACGGTGATCTCGGGCGGGGTTCTGATCCCAGTCCCAGATTAGAATCCCGTCTCCGTATTTGACATTAAATAAGAATGTACCTTTGTGGAGTATTTATGAGTCCCTAAGAGACAGTGCCCAATTAGAAGGGATAAGGTTTGGCACGTTGGCGGTCTCAAGGCGGGGTTGAAGCAGGCCAATGAAATTCTTACAACTATCCCGATTGGACGACAAGAAGGAAGAGGGGACAAGGTTGAAATAATTAAATATGAAAAATCTAAAAGATGAGATGATGGTTCGGAGGTCCCAGAGAAGAGGTTCGGAGGTCCTAAAAGAAGGTGTTCGAAAGTCGGGAGTCCAGTCGGGTCCGACGGAAGTTGTTCGTGAGTCCAGAGGAGAAGGTGCTCGATAGTCCAGACTAGGAGAGTCCAGCCAAGTCCGACAGGAAGTGTTCCTGCACCAAATAGTACGGCCGCACCCCAAAGACTCAGGAGGAAGCCCCTGACGAGACCAACGGATGATATATAGATTCCCTCTCCTGATCAGCCATAGATACCCTTCAACCAGAAGTGTTCCGGGCCCAACATTTTAGACCCACAAAGGTACCCCCAAATTTACATACATTTTGAAATTGAGATTAGGTCCTCTATCTATTTACAAAATTACTTAAGTATATAAAAAATTTGTCAGAACTAATTTAGAAGATGTTGACAAAGCTTATTTTATGAAAATTAGCATCAGTTTTGTATGTAAATAGATGTATATATATATTATAATAAATTTACTTTTTTTTAATATTAAGCTAGTCTCGGTTGCTGTCAAATTAGCTGTTACTATAATTTCATATTTATGTCTGTAGTTTCTCAGAACCTGTGGTTAAATTTAGTACAAAAATACTTAACACAACGCAATTAAAAATAAATCACCACTATACATTTGATCACAGATACTCAATTATAAACGAGGACTACACGACAAACACTAGGGCTAATGAGAACGGGACCTACAGCTTAAAGCAGATTCCGACCGGCTACGAACATCCATGTCACTGTGGGATTCGAACCCATGACCTCCGGTACCGAAAGCCAGCAACCTAACCAATCGGCCATCGTTCGTGTCTTTAATGATTTTCCCGTACGGTGTACGGTGAATCTGATTTCTTTGTTTTTCTCACTGTTTTAGCCGTACATTTCGTATTTAAAATTTCAAATTAGTCGTATAGATGTCCACAAGTTGTTAGTTTTGTTCAAAATGTATTCAATTTGGTTTAAAAGCACGGGCTTATTGATAGGTTTTTCATTATTCAGCGAGTTTTTATCTTTGAGTTTTTGACTTGACTTTGGCTTAAGTTTTTAGCAAACTAGCCGAGAGAAACTTTTTAGAGGTAAATCCACCTACAGACAAAAAAAAACTAAGACCTACAAAACAGTGCATGTGTGTTTACAGAAGAAAAATGACAGCGGCAAAAGAATTAGAAAAGAGACTACAAATTTTTGTTCCGGACTGTGACGTTGGACTAAATCTGATCTTTAAAAAAAAAGTTAAGGAAATGTACTAGAAGTGTACTAGTACATGAAAATAATTGTATAGTAACTGTAATGTAAAATTTTTGTATTTTTTATATGCACAACTGTAAAAGTAGCTTCCCTGTCTGGCGTACATGAGAGATAAAAGATAACTTCCTGGGAAAACCTTATTTTATTTCCTGTAAAAAAGTTGCTATACATGCTTAAAATAATTAGAAATACTACTTTTAACCCCTTCCCTGTTATGCCCGTACGCCTTACGGGCACAGCTTTCGGGCTTTTACTGATTTGCCCGTACGGCGTACGGGCAATCTGATTTCTATTTCGCTTGCACTGTTTCGGCCGTATTTTTTCCAATTTTAGTAACAAATTATTCGTATAGATGTCCAGTAAATGATAGTTTGCAGTTTATTGTATTTTCTACTCTGATTGGTTCAAAAGCGAGGGTTTTTTCGCATGTTTTGTATCAGAAGACGAATTGTTATCTTTCAGTGTACAGCTTTCTGGTTATATTTTACTAACCGCCTGATAATTTTATTGATGTAAGAGTTGAATAATATATTTTTACTTTTAAATAATGGATAATTCAGAGCGTATGGAGCTAATTTCTTGTGATTTGAACTGTGACTCGGAATCAGAAACTGAATTATCTGTAAATGATAGTAGCGAAAGTTTACTAGATGACCTGGATAGTAGTGACTCTGATAGTAGTACAGATGGAATCAGTCAAGCAAGACAATTTTTTGAAATTAATTGTGATAATCCTTCGGATCTGCCTCCTAGATTTGCTTTCACTGGAATTCCAAAAATTAACTTGAATATCGATGAGACAAAGGGTAAACTTTAGTTTTATGATGCTTTCATATAAAGAAAAAAAGTTGCAATAAATGTTTAAAAATATTAGGAATGTTAATTTTAATAACATATTTTTACTTAAAAATGTAAAATGAACAAAAAAATGCAACAAAAAATGTGGCATTTTTTGACCGAATTCTGGAAAAAAAATGAAACTATCAAAGGGTTAATAACATTTTCCAGTTTACAAATGTAAAATAAACAAAAATATGCAATCAAAAAATGTGACATTTTTTGGATCGAATTCGTAAATAAAATTAAACTGTTAAGGGGTTAATTGACAATGTTTGATTCAAACTTATATTTTATGCGTGTTTTACCTATACTATACATGCAATAATTTAAATTGGTATTAACACCTCAACCCTTTAACATTTTCTTTTCTTTTCAGAATTCGATCAAAAAAATTGTCAGATTTTTAATTCCATTTTTATATTAACTTTACAATTTTTAGCTCCAGTATCTCGTATGTGTACTGACACATCTTTTAATATATTTTCTATCTGCATTACAATTTTTTATTCAATTCGGTTCAGAATAATTTTTTTTCAAATTTGAAACAAAATTAAGTTTGAGTGGAATGTAATTATGTAAATCACAGTTTAAACTTTATTCTTAAAAATAAACATTGAATGGTGATAAAGAATTAAAGTTTAAATGGTAAACATTAGTTTAATACCATTTAAATAATATAATATGCATATTAAATTAATAAAACATCTTTTTAAGTTCAAGCTGTGAAAAACCTTCTAATATTTTCTTTTCTTTTTGGGTGTTACAAAAAATTGATAAATTATTTTGTAACTTCTAGCTCCGGTATACCGTATATGTACTGACACATCTTTTATATATATTCTATCTGCATTAAGTTTTTTTTAATATGAACAGAATACAGCTATGTAAATAAACATTTAAACTTTATTTTTCAAAAATCCATAAATATTCTGTACGACAGCATAAGTCAATATACCTTTAAAAATTCTTACAAAAATATTCTTCTGAAGAAATTTAAAATACCTTACTTAAAAAAATGGTGGGCATAAATATTCTGAAGAAGCGACATTTTTCTCTAACAAATTCCATATATCTCTCTCATAACATAAAATTTATTATAAACAACAACAGGCTCAAGGAAAATTATTAGGATGGGTTAGTGAACTTGGAAGAGCATAAAAACTGCACGGCAAAGAAAGGAAATGAATGAGCCATTTTATTCTTCAGTCGCCATTTTTTTGTAAAGAAATGAAGACAGAAAAAAAATTAATGGCCGAAAAAAATTGTCACTTCTTATTTACATTATAACTTGAACCTACACTTTTCTCTCTGAAAGAATTTACTAGAAAAAAAAGAGTGAGCCATATTAATATCAGAATTTTTGGTTTCTGGCAGCAGAACAACAAATTTTTTGTTGCATTATTGAACTGTTTTTATGATGGTTTAAAATAGAAGTGTCGTGAATTTATATGTTCAGCAACATCTGAAGGTGTGCATGTATTTAATCATCCGTTTGAATTGTAATAACATAGCGACAGAAATTTATAATCAATAGCAATATGTGAAATTTAATCTCGTTTTGATATTTAAAAAGGCACAGGGCATTTTAATTCAGGAAAAAATCGATAAATATGTTTTAATTCTAATTACTATATTTCTTATAAGACTTATTTTATGCCTTTTATACTCACCGTTTCTGAATTATATACTTTAATTTATAATATATAAAACTCATATATGTAAAATTTTTACATGCAATAATATTAAAATTAAAAGTTTTAACGATGCTATACTATACTTATGAATTTAATTTTGCAAATCATCATTTAAACTTTATTTTTAAAAATAAAGTTTGAATAGATAAAAAAGGTTTAAAGTTTGCATGGTAAACATTAATTTAATAGCACTTAAATAATATAATATGCATATTGAATTACTAAAGTAATTTTTTAAGTTCATATTGTGAAAAAAGTTTCTAGGAGTTTCTTTTGTTTCTAGATGTTACAAAAAGTTATTAAAATACTTTGTAAAATCTAGCTCCGTTATTCTCTACATGTACTGTATGTACTTTATTCTATATATTACAATTTTTCTTTATATCAGTTCAGAGTCATTTCTCCAAATATACAGCAAAATAAAATGCGAAGAGAATATAGCTATGTAAATAAACGTTTAAGCTTTCTTTTTCAAAAATCCAAAAATATTCTTTACGACACCTTAAGAAAATATTATCTTTAAAAATTTTTACAAAAATATTCTTCGGAAGAAATTTAAAAGACATTACTCCAAAAACTAAAATGGAGGCTTATAAATATTCTGAAAAAGCGACATTCTTTCTCTAACAAATTCCATATATCTCTCTCATACCATAAAATTTATTATAAACAACAACAGGCTCAAGGAAAATTATTAGGATGGGTTAGTGAACTTGGAAGAGCATAAAAACTGCACGGCAAAGAAAGGAAATGAATGAGCCATTTTATTCTTCCAGTCGCCATTTTTTTTTTTTTTTTTGTAAAGAAATGAAGACAGAAAAAAAAATAATGGCCGAAAAAAATTGTCACTTCTTATTTACATTATAACTTGAGCCTACACTTTTCTCTCTCAAAGAATTTACTAGAAAAAAAGAGTGAGCCATATTAATATCAGAATTTTCGCTTTCTGGCATCAGAACAACAAATTTTTTGTTTCATTATTCCACTGTTTTTATGATAGTTTAAAATAGAAGTGTCGTGAATTTATATGTTCAGCAACATCTGAAGGTGTATATATATTTAATCATCCGTTTGAAGTGTAATAACACAGAGGCAGAAATTTATAATCAATAGCAACATGTGAAATTTAATCTCGTTTTGATATTTAAAAAGGCACAGGGCACTTGAATTCGGGAAAAAATTGATAAATATGTTTTAATTCTAATTACTATATTTCTTATAAGACTTATTTTATACCTTTTATACTCCCCATTTCTGAATTATATACTTTAATTTATAATATATAAAACTCAAACATATAAAATTTATATATACAAAAATATTGAAATTAAAAGTTTTAAAGATGCTATACTATACTTATGAATTTAATTTTGCAAATCATCATTTAAACTTAATTTTTAAAATAAAGTTTGAATAGAGAAAAAGGTTTAAAGTTTGCATGGTAAACATTAATTTAATAGCACTTAAATAATATAATATGCATATTGACTTTTAAAAAGGAACGAGACATTTGAATTCGGGAAAAAATGGATAAATACGTTTTAATTCTAATTACTATATTTCTTATAAGAACTATACCTTTATATATATGTATATATGTATATATAAATA
>CM063507.1:104307535-104320035 GCA_032207245.1 Pardosa pseudoannulata | reverse complement strand
TATATATATATATATATATATATATATATATATATATATATGGCGCTGATCCTGAGAGAGAAAAATAAGAGCATTATCCATTCCAGGCCATTAAATTTTATTCGAATGTATATGTTTGAATGTTCATTACGATCAACTATACTCAAATTATATTTTAACCACATGTTCTTTAACTAATATCGAGTAGTTAATTAAGAATGATCAATTTTTATTTAGTTTGTTACACACCATTTCTATTGTACTTAAATATTTATTATTTTTATCAAATCTCTTGAATCTCTCACTTAGCAGAAATTTAAACTTAAAAAAATGCTGTGAGAATCATAAAAGCATAAAACCTGTATGAAGAATAAAGGAAGTTATTAAGCCATTTTCTTCCTGTTGTCGCCAACATTTTTCTCTATAAACTGAGAAACTTGATAAAGTCAATGACTAAAAAAATATTCCAATCTTATTTACATCAGAACTTGAAACTAGACATTTTTTTCAGTCTGTCAGAATTTCCTCGGATAAAATGTCTAGAGGTTTTTTTTTAGGATTTCCCTTTTTGAATAAAATTATTAATTTAAATCATTACTAATTATTTTCTGGATTAACTACAAGGAAAGTTAAGCATTTGCAGTTCAGAGGATTTTAGATATTATTTGCAGTTGCCACAACAATAATAATAAATATATTAGGCATCTAGGAACTATTTCTCTTTTATTTACATCAGAATCTTCTTGTTACAGAGAACAAAATTATAATTATATTTATTTCTAATATTTATTCATTTATTATCATTTTACAATCAAAGGAAGCAAATCCTTTATCATTGCAATTAACCATTAATTTTTCATTGTTTTAGGGAGTAATTCATTTAATTTAGATCAAAACTATTTATTACCATAAATTCAACTCAAATTATATTTTAACAACATATTCTTTAACTAATATCGATTAATTATAAATTATGAATCTTTACTTAGTTTGTTATACACCTTTTTTACTGCACTCAAATATTTATTATTATCATCAATTCTCTTGAATCTCTGAGTCAACAGAAATTTAAACTAAAAAAAAGAAATGCTGTGAGACTCATAAAAGCATAAAGGCTGCACGAAGAATAAAGTAAGTGATTAAGCCATTTTTTTCCTGTTGTCGGCAACTTTTTTCTCTGGGAAATAAGAAACGGATAAATTCAATGACTGTCAGAAAATATTACAGTATTATTTACATCAGAACTTAATTCTTGACAATTTGTTCAGTCTGACAAAATTTACTCAAATAAAAATGTCTAGTGGGTCTGTATTTAGGATTTTTGAATAAAATTACTAATTTACTTTCTCACTGATTATTTTCCGGAATAAGTCCAAGGAAAGTGAAGCATCTGCAATTCAGAAGATTTCACTTTGTAAAAATGTAAATATTTCTCGAAATGTGTTATTCTGAGTGCGTTTATTTATTTGAAATTATAGAGTGACTACGTATTCACATCTATTAAAAAGACAAATTGCATTGAAAGGTGCTAAACATCATTCCGGATTATAAAACCGCTGTAACATATGTATGTAAATCCAGCAAAATAATAACTGTAGGCCTGACTAAAATAACTGGCTAATACGTCTGTGCCTACAATAATTTTTTTCCAATGTATGTGCTCCTTAGATAGCAGATACAATGATCTTACAATTAGAACCTATTAAAATGAAACTATAAAAAATTTGCTTTTTCTCTGCATAGTTTTCTTTGTCTTGAATGCATTGTAAATGATATGGTTAAACCAGATATCATATACACACACACACACACACACACACACACACATATATATATATATATATATATATATATATATATATATATATATATATATATATATATATATATATATATATATATATATATATATATATATATATATATATATATATGGCGCTGATCCTGAGAGAGAAAAATAAGAGCATTATCCATTCCAGGCCATTAAATTTTATTCGAATGTATATGTTTGAATGTTTATTACGATAAACTCTTCTCAAATTATATTTTAACCACATATTCTTTAACGAATATCGAGTAGTTAGTTAAAATGTAGCTTAGTTATGGTCAATTTTTATTTAGTTTGTTACACACCATTTTTATTGCACTTAAATATTTATTATTTTTATCAAATCTCTTGAATCTCTCACTTAGCAGAAATGTAAAATTAAAAAAATGCTGTGATCCTCATAAAAGCATAAAATCTGCACGAAGAATAAAGTAAGCGATTCAGCCATTTTCTTCCTGTTCTTGCCAAATTTTTTTTCTGGGAAATATGAAAGGGATAAAGTCAATGACTGTAAGAAAATATTCCAGTCTTACTTACATCAGAACTTGAAACTAGACATTTTTTTCAGTCTGTCAGAATTTCCTCGGATAAAATGTCTAGTGGGATTTTTCTTACTTTTTACTAAAATTAACTTATTTTATTACTCATTATTTTCCGGAATACGTACAAGAAAATTTAAGCATTTGCAGTTCAGAGGATTTTGGATATTATTTACAGTTGCCGCAACAATACTAATAAATATATTAGGCATCTAGGAACTATTTCTCTTTTATTTACATCAGAATCTCTTTATTACAGAGAACACAATTATAATTATATTTATTATTAATATTTATTCATTTATTATCATTTTACAATCAAAGGAAGCAAATCCTTTATCATTGCAATTAACCATTAATTTTTCATTGTTTTAGGGAGTAATTCATTTAATTTAGATCAAAACTATTTATTACCATAAACTCTACTCGAATTTATTTTAACAACATATTCTTTAACTAATATCGATTAGTTATAAAGGTTCAATCTTTATTTAGTTTGTTTCTAGTGTACTTAAATATTTATTATTATTATCATCAATTCTCTTGAATCTCACTTAACCGAAATTTAAACTTAAAAAAATGCTATGAGCCTCGTAAAAGCATAAAGCCTGCAAGAAGAAGAATGTAAGTGACTAAGCTATTTTCTTCCTGTTGCCGCCAACTTTTTTCTCTGGGAAATAAGAAACGGATAAAGTCAATGACTGTCAGAAAATATTACAGTATTATTTACATCAGAACTTAATTCTTGACAATTTGTTCAGTCTGACAAAATTTACTCAAATAAAAATGTCTAGTGGGTCTGTATTTAGGATTTTTGAATAAAATTACTAATTTACTTTCTCACTGATTATTTTCCGGAATAAGTCCAAGGAAAGTGAAGCATCTGCAATTCAGAAGATTTTGGATATAATTTACAGTTGCAAAAACAATACTAATAAATATACTAGAAAACTTTTTTATTTACACCAGAATTTCTTTATTACAGAGAACACAATTACAACTATATTCATTAATAATATTTATTCATTTTTTTTACAATCAAACAAAGAAAATTTTATCATTGCAATAAACCATTAATTTTTTATTGTTTAGGGAGTAATTCATTTAATTTACATGAAAACTATTTATTATCCTAAAGTCTATTCAAATTATGTTTTAACCACATATTCTTTAACTAATATGGATTAGTTATAAATGACCAATCTTTATTTATTTTGTTATACACCATTTTCTGTTACTTAAATATTTATTATTATTATCAATTCTCTTGAATCTCTCACTTAACAGAAATTTAAACTAAATAAAATGCTGTGAGCCTCATAACAGCATAAAACCTGAGAAAGGCAGTGATTAAACCATTTTCTTCCTGATGTCGCCAACTTTTTTCTCTAGGAAATGAGAAATGGATACAGTCAATGACTGTAAGGATATATTTCAGTCTTATTTACATGAGAACTTAAAATTTGACATTTTTTTCAGTCTGACAAAATTTACTTAAACAAAATGTCTAGTGGGGTTTTTTTTATTATTTCCCTTTTTAATTAAAATTACTAATTTACTTTACTACTAATTATTTTGCTGAATAAGTACAAGGGAAGTTAAGCATATGCAGTTCAGAGGATTTTGGATATTATTTACAGTTGCCACAAAAATAATAATAAATGTATTAGGAATCTATTAAATATTTCTTTTTTATTTACTTCAGAAACTCTTTAATAGAGAGAATATTATTATAATTATATTCATTATTAATATTTATTCATTTATTTTTATTTTACAATAAAAAGAAGTAAAATCTTTATCATTTCAATTAACCATTAAGTTATCGTTGTTCCAGGAAGTAATTCATTCAATTTAGATCAAAACTATTTATTAACATAAACTCTACTCAAATTTTATTTTAACCACATATTCTTTGATTAATATCGATTAGTTATAAATGATCAATATTATTTTAGCTTCTTATACACCATTTTTAGTGTACTTAAATATTTATTATTATTATCAATTATCTTGAATATCTCACATAACAGAAATTTAAACTAAAAAAATGCTGACAGCCTCATAAAAACATAAAACCTTCACGAACGATTAAAGAAGAGATTAAGCCATTTTCTTCCTGTCGTCGCCAACTTTTTTCTCTAGGAAATGAGAAACGAATAAAGTCAATGACTGTAATAAAATATTCTAGTCTTATTTACATCAGAACTTAAAATTGACATTTTTTCAGTCCAACAGAATTTACTCAAATAAAAATGCCTAGTGAGGTTTTTTTAGGATTTCCCTTTTTGAATAAAATTACTAATTTACTTTATTACTGATTATTTTCCGGAATACTTACAGTTAAGCATTTGAGTTCAGACGATTTTGAAAGTTATTTACATTTGCCACAACAATGATAAAATATATTTTAGGAATATTTAGAAATATTGCTCTTTTATTTACATCAGAATCTCCTTGTTTCAGAGAACACAATTAAAATTATATTTATTACTAATATTTAATTATTTATATTCATTTTACAATCAAAGACAGCAAAACCTTTATCATTGCTATTAACCATTAAGTTATCGTGGCTTTAGGGAGTAATTCATTTAATTTAAATCAAAACTATTTATTACCATAAACTCTACTCAAATTATATTTTAACCACATATTCTTTAATAAATATCGATTAGTTATAAATGATCAATCTTTATTTAGTTTGTTATACAACTTCTTTAGTGTACTTAAATAGTTATTATTATTATCCATTTTCTTGAATATCTCCCTTAACAGAAATTTAAACATAAAAAAATGCTGTGAGCCTCATAAAAGCATAAAATCTGCACGAAGAATAAAGTAAGTGTTTAAGCCATTTTCTTACTGTTGCCGCCAACTCTTTTTTCTCTAGGATATGTAAAAAAAAGTCAATGACTGTAAGAAAATATTCTAGTTTTATTTACATCAGAACTTAAAACTGGATATGTTTTTCATTTTCACAGAATTTACTCAAATAAAAAAGTCTAATGGGTTTTTTAGAATTTCCCTTTTATGAATAAAATAACTAATTTACTTTATTCCTGATTTTTTTCCGGAATAAGTACACGGAAATTGTAAGCATTTGCACTTCAGTAGATTTTGGATATTATTTACAGTTGCCACAAGAATACTAATAAATATACTAGAAAACTCTTTTATTTATATCAGAATGTCGTTGTTACAGAGAACACAAATGTAATTATATTTATTACTAATATTTATTCATTTATTTTTATTTTACAATCAAAGAAAGAAAAACCTTTATCATTACAATTAACCATTAAGTTATCGTGGTTTTAGGGAGTAATTCATTTAATTTAGATCAAAACTATCTATCACCATAAACTCTACTCAAATTATATTTTAACCGCATAATCTTTGACTAATATCGAATAGTTAAATGATCAATCTTTACTTAGTTTGTTATACACCGTATTTAGAGTGCTTCAATATTTATTATTATCAAATCTCTTGAATCTCTCACTTAACAGAAATTTAAATTAAAGAAAATTGTGAGAGCCTCATAAAAGCATAAAACCTGAAGGAAGTATAAAGGAAGTGATTAAGCCATTTTCTTCCTGTTGTCGTCAAACTTTTCCTCTAGGAAATGAAAACTGATAAGGTCAATGACTATAAGAAATTATTTCAGTTTTATTTACAACAGAACTTAAAACTAGACATTTTTTCAGTCTGACAGAATTTACTCGAATAAAAAAGTGTAGTGAGTTTCTTTTATGATTTCCCTTTTTGAATAAAATTTCTAACTTACTTTATTACTGAGTATTTTCCGGAATTAATACAAGGAAAGTTAAGCATTTGAGTTCAGAAGATTTTGAATATTTTTACATTTGCAACAACAATGCTAATAAATATACCAGAACTCTAAGAATTATTTCTCTTTTATTTACATCAGAATCTCTTTGTTACAGAGAACACAATTATAATTATTCATTTATTGTAATTTTACAATCAAAGAAAACAAAACCTTTATCATTGCAATTAACCATTAAGTTATCGTGGTTTTAGGGAGTAATTCGTTTAATTTAGATCAAAACCTTTTTCTAACATAAACGATACTCAAATTGTATTTAAACCGCATATTCGTTAACTAATATCAATTAGTTAAATCATCCATCTTTGTTTAGGTTTTAGTGTGAATAAATATTTATTATTATTATCAATTTTCTTGAATCTCTCACTTAACAGAAATTTACACTAAAGAATGGTGTGAGCCTCATAAAAGCATAAAACCTGCACGAAGGATAAAGAACTTGTTTAAGCCATTTGCTTCCTGTTGTCGCCAACTTTTTTATCTATGAACTGAAAAAAAAAAGAAAGACAATGACTAAAATATGCTCTGGTAGATTAGATATAGCAAACCATTAATGGTTCACTATGGCTGATTTTTAATAATTTGGAGCTGTTGCGTTTGTAAACTGTTAAGGGATTAATTGCCCATAAATATAAATGTCTGGTTTTCAAGTCATTTTCTTTAATTAAGTAAGAGTATATAATTCTATTACGATGGCGCACTGTGCATTAATTAAAGTCGCCATAAAAAGAAAGAAGTACAATGTTTGGATGGATTAAATTCGTGTTTATTAAATATCACCAATATTTTCGCCACCTTTGTCAAGAGGAACCCAATTCTTAAGTAGTCCCGCTATTATTATCAATCCTATTGAATCTCTAGTATAGCATAAAAATTTTTAGAGTTCTTATAAAAATGTTGCTAGCCTTATAAAAGCATAAAACATGCAAGCCAGAAAAAGGAAGTGATTAAGCCATTTTCTTCCTACTGCCGAGATCTTTTTTTCTCTAGGAAATGAGAAACGAAAAAAGTCAATGACTGAAAGAAAATGTTCCGGTCTTATTTACATCAGAACTTAAAACTAAACTTTTATTTAGTCTGACAGAATTTCCTCAAAAAAGGTATTTTGGGGTTTTATTTTAGGATTTTCAAAGGTTTATTTTATTACTGATTATTTTCCGTAATGAGAGCAAGGGAAGTTAATCAGTTGCAATGAAGAGTATTTTTATACTATTTACATTTTCCGCTTCAATGCTGTTAAATATTGAATTAAACAAGATTAATTCATTAGAAGATTCATTCATTAAGAAATTAATTCTATATTTAAATATTCCGATTTAACAGTTCTCTTTTATGCAGACACTTACTCTTTTATTTATTTACATAACACAGTTAAACCATTAAAGAACAGTTTACATTTATTCACATCAGATTCCGCTTGTTGCAGAAAAAACAGTAATCATATTTTAAATTTATTAGTTACAGAAAATTATTAGTTAATGTTTTTTCTTTAACTTCTTGGTTGCAATTGTTGTTCATATCATTTACATATAACAGTACAGTAATATTAAATAATAAAAATGCTAGGAAGTTAGAAAATATTTATCTTTTATTTACATCAGATATATAAATATCGTTATATAATACTATATATATCGTTATATAACGATATATATTTACTTAATTTACATTAAAACTATTTAATACTATAAACTCTATTCAAATTATAGTTTAACCCCACATTCTTTAACTAATATTGATTAATTATAAATGAGAAATCTTTGTTTAGCTGGTTATATATCGTTTTAAGTGTGCTTAAATATTTATTATTTTTATCATCAATTCTATTGAATATTGACTAGTTATAAATGAGTAATCTTTATTTAGTTAGATATATACCATTTTAAGTGTGTATAAATATTTATTATTATTATCGATTATATTGAATATTGACTAGTTATAAATGAGTAATCTTTATTTAGTTTGATGTATACTGTTTTTAGTGTGCTAATACTTATTAGTAATATCAAATCTATTGAATATTGAACAGTTATAAATGAATAATCTTTATTAATTTGATATATACCTTTTTTAGTTTGCTTAAATATTTATTATTATTATCAATTCTATTGAATCTCTCGAACAACATAACATTTTTAGAGTAACTAGAAAAAAGTTGTGAGACTTAGAAATGCATAAAACATTTATGCCGGAGAAAGGAAGTGATTAAGCCATTTTCTTCCTGTTCTCGACAACTTTTTCTCTAGGAAATGAGAAACGAAAAAAGTCAATGACTGAAAGAAAATGTTCCGGTCTTATTTACATCAGAACTTAAAACTAAACTTTTATTTAGTCTGACAGAATTTCCTCAAAAAAGGTATTTTGGGGTTTTATTTTAGGATTTTCCTCCTTCAATAAAAATAGCAAAAGGTTTATTTTATTATTGATTATTTTCCGTAATGAGTACAAGGAAAACTAAACAGTTGCAATTAAGAACAATTTTCATACTATTTACATTTACCATTTTAATACTATTCACAAAATTAATTCTGTTTTTAAAATATACTGATTTTACAGTTCTGTTTTATACCGACTCTTAATCTTTTATTTATTTACGTAACGCAAACAAACTATAAATTATTATTTAGTCAATATATTACTTACTGGGAATTACTAGTTAATGTTGTTACTTAACCATCCTGTTTACAGTTAAGATCTATGTTAATGTTTTTTACATTTGCCACAACAATACTAATAAATAATTAAATAGGGATGAATAATAAAGTTTGAAGTAGTTCTATTTTATTTAAGTCAAAATATTCTTGTTACAAAGAACAAAATTGGTCTTATATTTATGTCTATTTTATATTAATTTTATTTATTGATATTTTACAATCAAGGAAAGCAAAAATTTTTTAATTATAAATAATCATTAAGTTATTGTTATTTTAGGGAATAATTCAAATAATTTAATTCAAAACTATTTATTACTATAATCTCTATTCAAATTATATTTTTAACCCCATATTCTTTAACTAATATATAAATAGCAAAATTTTTTTTAGTTTGTTGCACACCATTTTTACTGTACTTACATATTTTTTATTATTATCAATTCTATTGAATCTCTCGTATAGCATAAAAATTTTTAGAATTTCTATAAAAATGTTGCTAGTTTTATAAGAGCATAAAACTTGCACTCCATAAAAAGTAAATTGTTAAGCCTTTTTCTTCCTGTTAAAATAGAGATAAAAAATAAATTAGGATATAGTTCTATTTAAGTCAAAATATTCTTGTTACAAAGAACATAATTTCTTTTATATTTATCACTATTTATCACTATTTTATATTAATTTTATTTATTGATATTTTACAAACAAGAAAAGCAAAAACTTAATAATAAACTTAACTTAATAATTATAAATAATCATTAAGTTATTGTTATTTTAGGGAATAATTCAATTAATTTACTTCAAAACTATTATTACTTTAATCTCTATTCAAATTATATTTTTAACTACATATTCTGTAACTAATATTGATTAGCTATAAATGAGCAACATTTTACTTAGTTAGTTGCACACCATTTTTACTGTTCTTACAAATTTTTTATTATTATCAATTTTATTGAACCTCTGGTATAGCACAAAATTTTTTAGAGTTTCTATAAAAAAGTTGCTAGTTTTATAAAAGCATAAAACTTGCACTCCACAAAAAGGAAGTGATTAAGCCATTTTCTTCCTGTTGCCAAAATATTTTTCTCTAGGAAATGAGAAACGAAAAAAGTCAATGACTGAAAGAAAATGTTCCGGTCTTATTTACATCAGAACTTAATACTAAACTTTTATTTAGTCTGACAGAATTTCCTCAAAAAAGGTTTATGGGGTTTTATTTTAAGATTTTCCTCCTTAAAATAGTAAAAGGTTTATTTTATTGCTGATTATTTTCCGTAACGAGAGCAAGGGAAGTTAATCAGTTGCAATGAAGAGTATTTTTATACTATTTACATTTTCCGCTTCAATGCTGTTAAATATTGAATTAAACAAGATTAATTCATTAGAAGATTCATTCATTAAGAAATTAATTCTATATTTAAATATTCCGATTTAACAGTTCTCTTTTATACAGACTCTTATTCTTTTATTTTTTATATAACACAGTTAAACCATTAAAGAACAGTTTACATTTATTCACATTAGAATATGCTTGTTGAAAAAAAAAACAGTAATCATATTTTTAATTTATTAGTTACAGAAAATTATTAGTTAATGATTTTTCTTTACCTTCTTGGTTGCAATTGTTGCCCATATCATTTACATTTGCCAGTACAGTAATATTAAATAATAAAAATGCTAGGAAATTAGAAAATATTTTACTACTAATATTTTTACTTTATTTAGTGGGAATTATTAGTTAATTTTGCTTCTTGATAATACTGTTTACAATTAAGTTCTATGTTAATATTTTTTACATTTTTCCCAACATCTCTATTAAATAATATATATCTTAAAAAGGTAGTAAATAGTTATATTTTATTTATGTCAAAATATTCTTGTTACAAAGAACATAATTTGTCTTTTATTTATCACTATTTATCACTATTTTATATTAATTTTATTTATTGATATTTTACAATTAAGGAAAGCAAAAACTTTATAATTATAAATAATCATTAAGTTATTGTTATTTTAGGGAATAATTCAAATAATTTACTTCAAAACTATTTATTACTATAATCTCTATTCAAATTATATTTTTAACCCCATATTCTTTAACTAATATTGATTAGCTATAAATAGCAAAATTTTTCTTAGTTTGTTGCACACCACTTTTACTGTGCTTACAAATTTTTTATTATTATCAATTCTATTTAACCTCTGGTATAGCATAAAATTTTTTACAGTTTTTATAAAAAAGGTTGTTAGTTTTATAAAAGCCTAAAACTTGCACTCCAGAAAAAGTAAAAGATTAAGCCATTTTCTTCCTGTTGCCAAAATATTTTTCTCTAGGAAATGAGAAACGAAAAAAAGTCAATGACTGAAAGAAAATGTTCCGGTCTTATTAACATCAGAACTTAATACTAAACTTTTATTTAGTCTGACAGAATTTCCTCAAAAAAGTTTATTGGGTTTTATTTTAAATCTTAATTCTTGAATAAAAATAAAAAAGGTTAAATTTATTACTGATTATTTTCTGTAATGAGTACAAGAGAAGTTAAGCAATTGTAATTAAGAGATTTTTTATATTATTCACATTTACCGATTCAATGTTGTTAAATATTAAATATGCCATTCATTACAAAATTAAATTTGTTTTTAAATTTTCTGATTTAATAGTTCTCTTTTATAGAGACTCTTACTCTTTTATTTATTTACATAACACAGTTAAACCATTAAAGAATACTTTACATTTATCCACATTAGAATCTGCTTGTTACAGAGAGAGCAGTAATCATTTTTTTAATTTATTAGTTACAGAGAATTATTAGTTAATGCTTTTTCTTTAAATAGTAAAAACGCTTGGAAGCTTCTGATGTAAATAAAAGAGAAAACATTTCTCTTTTATTTACATCAGAATCTTCTTGTTACAGAAAACACAATACGTGTTATATTTTATATTATTTTATATTTATTTATTTGTTATTATTTACAATTAAAGTAAGCGAAAACCTTATAATTGAACATTGAGCTATCGTTATTTTAGCAATTAATTTACTTAATTTACATTAAAATTATTTAATACTATAAACTCTATTCAAATTATAGTTTAACCCCACATTCTTTAACTAATATTGATTAATTATAAATGATAAATCTTTATTTAGTTGGTTATATATCGTTTTAAGTATGCTGAAATACTTATTACTCTTATCGTTAATTCTATTGAAAGTTGACTAGTTTTTAATGGGTAATCTCTAGTTTGATATATACCATTTTAAGTGTGTTTAAATATTTATTATTATTTTCAATTTTATTGAATATTAATTAATTATAAATGAGTAATCTTTATTTAGTTTGATATATACCATTTTTGTGTACTTAAATATTTATTATAGTTATCGATTATATTGAATATTGACTAGTTATAAATGAGTAATTTTTATTTAGTTTGATATATACCATTTTAAGTGTACTTAAATATTTATTATAGTTATCGATTATATTGAATATTGACTAGTTATAAATGAGTAATCTTTATTCAGTTCGATATATACCATTTTAAGTGTGCTTAAATATTTATTGTTATTATCAATTCTACTGAATATTGACTAGTTATAAATGAGTAATCTTCATTTAATTTGATATATATTATTTTAAGTGTA
>CM063507.1:104295035-104297535 GCA_032207245.1 Pardosa pseudoannulata | reverse complement strand
CATTGAAGAATTCAAAAAAATAATAAATCCTGGTTGCTAAGCCCCTTAACAATGGTGATAATTAATTACTTTGGAGTTTCATCCACTTACTCTGACGATCGATTTGAATCAGACATTTTATTCGTTACACACGTTGTCATCTGTCGCAGATGTCTGTGGTCCTAACATTTTCTCGTATTTCACGTATGTTCTTCCTTATTAGAATTCTACCCTAACCACACCTGCTTTTTTTAACATTACACTTTTTTCTATAAACTTCCACTGGTTGCCGATGAATTTCTACTCGGAAGGCGTTCTTTAAACACAATCTTAAAGTTCTTCGTACTTCAATAGCTAATTAGGTATTCATCGATGCCTCCTTTATCCCAGATTTTGGAGCTTTACGGCTTTTCTAACTTCGTTTGATTATTGTTATAGTATGTTGTACCTAGACATGGAATTCTATCCATGCTTTAAATGCGAGGGTTGGAACTTTAATAGTGGTAACACTACTGTAAAAACGCTAAGCTACAAAACCAAAGAATGACATTCTTAAAGTTCTACGTACTTCAATAGCTAATGCCTCCATCAATGCCTCCGATATCCTACATTTTGGAGCTTTACGGCTCTTCTAACTCCGTTTGATTATATATATAGTATATATGTATATATATGGAATATCTATTCATATATTTAAATACGAGGGTTGGAACTTAATAGTGGTATACACTGCTGTATATAATATAAAATATATATAAAACCAAAGAATGACATTCTTAAAGTTCTACGTACTTCAATAGCTAATGCCTCCGTCAATGCCTCCGATATCCTACATTTTGGAGCTTTACGGCTCTTCTAACTCCGTTTGATTATTGTGATAGTCTGTTGTACCTAGATATGGAATTCTATCCATGCTTTAAATGCGAGGGTTGGAACTTTAATAGTGGTAACACTGCTGTAAAAACGCTAAGCTACAAAACCAAAGAATGACATTCTTAAAGTTCTACGTACTTCAATAGCTAATGCCTCCGTCAATGCCTCCGATATCCTACATTTTGGAGCTTTACGGCTCTTCTAACTCCGTTTGATTATTGTGATAGTCTGTTGTACCTAGATATGGAATTCTATTCATACTTAAATACGAGGGTTGGAAAAAATATGTGGTAACACTGCTGTAAAAACGCTAAGCTACAAAACCAAAGAATGACATTCTTAAAGTTCTACGTACTTCAATAGCTAATGCCTCCGTCAATGCCTCCGATATCCTACATTTTGGAGCTTTACGGCTCTTCTAACTCCGTTTGATTATTGTGATAGTCTGTTGTACCTAGATATGGAATTCTATTCATACTTTAAATACGAGGGTTGGAACTTTAATAGTGGTAACACTGCTGTAAAAACGCTAAGCTACAAAACCAAAGAATGACATTCTTAAAGTTCTACGTACTTCAATAGCTAATGCCTCCGTCAATGCCTCCGATATCCTACATTTTGGAGCTTTACGGCTCTTCTAACTCCGTTTGATTATTGTGATAGTCTTGTACCTAGAATGGAATTCTATTCATACTTTAAATACGAGGGTTAACTTTAATAGTGGTAACACTGCTGAAAACGCTAAGCTACAAAACCAAAGAATGACATTCTTAAAGTTCTACGTACTTCAATAGCTAATGCCTCCGTCAATGCCTCCGATATCCTACATTTTGGAGCTTTACGGCTCTTCTAACTCCGTTTGATTATTGTGATAGTCTGTTGTACCTAGATATGGAATTCTATTCATACTTTAAATACGAGGGTTGGAACTTTAATAGTGGTAACACTGCTGTAAAAACGCTAAGCTACAAAACCAAAGAATGACATTCTTAAAGTTCTACGTACTTCAATAGCTAATGCCTCCGTCAATGCCTCCGATATCCTACATTTTGGAGCTTTACGGCTCTTCTAACTCCGTTTGATTATTGTGATAGTCTGTTGTACCTAGATATGGAATTCTATTCATACTTTAAATACGAGGGTTGGAACTTTAATATTGGTAACATAGCTGTAAAAACGCTAAGCTATAAAACCAAAGAATGACACGTATACCACTCGTGAGCTACATACTTGCCTTACCTTTCAGCCAAAAGACTTGTCATTCCCACTTCATAAAAATTCCAAGTGACTTAAATAACTAATCCTTGTATTAGCTGGCTGTCTAAAATGTTGTTAGGATGTTTTCAAAACAAGAGGAACGAACATGGATAAAAGTTCAATGTGCCAGAGGTCGTACATCAATACAATGTCATCTAAGGCTTCAAGTGGCTTGTGGGGAATCTGCATTGCCTTCCAGAACTGAAGCAAGAGGGGTTAAAGCCCTCAATGAAGGACATTCAAATGTGGCAGACATGCATCGGCCAGGTCGTCCTAGTGCTAGCGATGCAGAAGTGCATGCTGTCATCACCCTAATTGACAGTGATCTTTGCCAAACGATTCGTGATCTGGCCCAAAGGACAGGATTTGCACGTACGACTGTGCTGCACAT
>CM063507.1:104260035-104265035 GCA_032207245.1 Pardosa pseudoannulata | reverse complement strand
GAACCGCCTATTATTTCAGAGTGTTGACGACACTATAGGGTATTTAGTGATTAGCCTGAGTATACATTTAATTATTATACCTTAAGAGATTTTTTCTTTCTGAAAACCTCTTAGTGTCTCCTGAAAATGCATCTTTTTAATGAATCATTAAATACTTACTTTTCATTTTAGAAAATATTGAATACTTTTAATATAATTTTTGAAACATTTAAAGAATGTTGCAAGTTTTGTAAAATCAATAAATAATTTGTGATCCTTCAATACTGAATTGTCATTTAAAAAATATTAACCCTCTGACTGCTCAAGTTTTAGACCGAAATCGCTTTAAAAATGACATATTTTTTATTGCCTATTTGAAATCTATATATATTGGAGAATTCAAAAATGCATGTTTTCTTTCCAGGAAATATTTTTTTATCTAGATTTTTAGCCTTAGTAACTAAGTTGTAAGTATCATTAGAAACTAATTTCAGATGATTTCACCAAAATAATTCTTTTTAAAATAAATTTCTATTGAATTACAGTTAGCTTCTATTTATTAAATAATATAAAAAATATACAAAATTTAAGAATATATGAAGGACTGACTAAAAATATCTTAGAAATGCAGTTTAGTGTGATAGGGTTTGAAGCAGGATTCAAGGCAAAGTCCAACTTCCCAGTCTTTGCACCAGATTCGTGTTTCTTTGCAAATTTTTTTGCCATTTGCATCTTTTCCTGAACAGCATACACGACATTGTCTTCGAGGTTCTCTTTTTATGGGTTTAGGTGGTATGTCACTTGGAAAATAATGAGGTATCGATATCAAAGGGTTCCAAGTATAACTCGGTCTTCCAGGACAACCGCTTTTATTTATATTCGAATATTTTTCGATACTTTCTTTAACAAATTTCAAACAAAATTCCAAAAGTTTTATAGTTTGTCTGGGGTTTCGCTTTAGTAAAGTACATAGGCATTCCACAACGATTGATCTAAGAACCGCCTGAAAATTTTAATATAATGATTCCCCTGTTGTTTTCGGAGCGTAGCCTTCCTATCAATTTTGCACTACTGCCTAACGCTTTGCACGTTTATTGAATCATTATCAAATTCATTGCTATATGAGAAGCAGTCCAAAACTTCTATATCAATATCATTATCTCAACTAAAATTGCTTTCAGAATCTGAATCAGGAATATACACTCTGTCAATCGCTGATCGTTTTCTAGCAGCCATTTCTGATAAGAAAACAGCAAAAAGTTAGCGGTAATCCTACGCGCCTTCAAATACGGCAATTAAATTGATAATTAATGGTATATGTTCTTTAAAACGTAAATTAAACGTCTAATACTGTATATGATTTATTTAAGAGCTTAAACGGGGAATAAACAGGATGCGCTCATCGATAAAGGAAGAAAAACACATGCCCGCGGAAATCGCGGGATGAGCAGGCAGAGGGTTAAATACTTCATAAAACTTTACAAACATTTGTTAAATATTTAAAGCTTGCTTCGTCTATGTCAATGTTTTATAGCAAATTGTATCCAAATTTGTTTTTAATTTAAAATATAAAAAAATTCATGTTGACGCTAAAATCGCAAGAAAATAATGTGTTTTAGAAAACTACAGGTGCAAGCGGGAGAGACAAATTTCTTATATTCATAAAAGGATAAATGCTACTGTTTCTATAAAATATAGCATTTATTTACAGACTATATACAATTACTCACATGATGGGTTTGAGTCCCACCGAACTATAGCGTCTGAATTACCGAATAGTAGGATTTCATTATCAGACGTAACAGTAAGCGTGCCATCTATTCTAAAATAAAAACTTTCGTCACACATGCGTTTTGACCAATCTTTATAAGTAAATTGACGTTTTATATTTTTCTACAAGAACTAATCACTTAATTTCAAATTTAATCTCCAAATTTGCTTATAATATTTATGTAAATATCAGAAAAATTGATAGTAAAATAATAATAACTGAATTAGAAGAAAATATTTTTAAATTAATATTCTTTTGACTTTTGCTTTGTAATAATCTACCGAAGATTTTTTTTCAGAATACTCTTCGGTACGAGGCCCCAGGTAATGTTGGTAGCGTTCATAGCATACCTTCAGCTACACGTGCTACTCCGGTGGTCCAAAATAGGTAACATTTTAGCAGCCTTATATTGGCATAAAGGCATATAGTCACTTTATTGCCAACTGCGTTAAGAATAGAAAGAATACCCGTAGGTAATAGTATTATTGTAAGACATGGAAAGAATTTAGGGAAATAACCTTAAATTCAAAAAATACCGTACTCGTGTTTGTTTGTTTTGTTTTTTTGTTTTTTTTTTTTTTAATTTATTTAGAACATGTGTCGAAATGGAACGCCACATGGGAGTTCCATTTTTTTTAATACAATTCCCATTATGTGAAGACAAATTTTTTTTACCTTTTAATAATCTACCGAAAATTTTTTTTTCAGAATACTCTTCAGTACGAAGGCCCAGGAAATGTTGGTAGCGTCCGTAGCGTACCTTCAGCTACACATGCTACTCGGGTGGTCCAAAATAGGTGACATTTTAGCAGCCTTATATTGGCATAAAGGCATATAGTCACTTTATTGCCAACTGCGTTAGGAAAACAAAGAATACCCCTATTTAATAGTATTATTGTAAGACATGGAAAGAATTTAGTAAAATAATCTTAAATTCAAAAAATACCGTACTCGTGTTTTTTTTTTTTTTTTTTTTTTATTTATTTAGAACATGTATCGAAATGGAACACCACATGGGAATTCCATTTTTTTTAATACAATTCCCATTATGTGAAGACGAATTTTTTTTTTACTTTTTAATAATCTACCGAAGATTTTTTTTTCAGAATACTCTTCGAGGACCCAGGTAATGTTGGTAGCGTCCGTAGCATACCTTCAGCTACACGTGCTACTCGGGTGGTCCAAAATAGGTGACATTTTAGAAGCCTTATATTGGCATAAAGGCATATAGTCACTTTATTGCCAACTGCGTTAGAAAAGAAAGAATACCCCTAGGTAATAGTAATATTGTAAGACCTGGAAAGAATTTAGTGAAATAACCTTAAATTCAAAAAATACCTTACGCATGTTTTTCTTTTTTTAATTTAGAACATGTGTCGAAATGGAATGCCACATGCGAATTCTATTTTTTAATACAATTCCCATTATGTGAAGACGAATTTTTTGTTCTATTCCATAGGTTCTTATTGTATAACAGAAAATTTTGTCATACGCTTGTCTCTACTTCATGTTCCATGCCAAATGCAATAAAAACTATCCGGTCAAGCCATGAACAGGAAATAAAATTCGATATTTCATTTATCTAGATCCAATCCGAACCATATCGTAACAAGAAAGAAATATTCGATATTTAATACCTTCTTAAATAACTGGAAAATCGATATTTACAATCCAATATCCAATGAAACAGAATTGTTTTTCCGATTTATATAAAAGAGATTCTTCCAAAATGTTGACTTCCCAAACATAAAGTTTTAATTAACTGTTTTTAATATATTTTTATACTCTAGAGTAATTAACTTTTTAGACAGTTATTTTTTTTTAACTTTTTTATGGTATCCATTACGCTACAACAATCTACGCAGTCGAGGTGGAAAAAAGAAAACAGAGTGCTTTGATAAATGACTGCTTCATGATTAAGCGAGATGCTACGGGATAACGATAAAAAAAATTATTCTTTTTGAAGTTAAACTACTTAGAAAAATAGATGAATAGAAAGATGCAAAATTATAGAAGACTTTCTTTGAAACAACAAACTAAGTCAATAGTTACAGTTCATCTTCAATCAAAAGTAATTTATAACCAAATGAGAAATAAAATTTTGTAGAAAGACCGATGAAATTTAAATCTTATTTTTTGTCAGTTTTCATGTATGCAGCGTGTAAAGTCAGAGCAGTTTATTCAGCCAAAATTAAAATAAATAAGTTCTACCTTATGAGGAATTAAAATTAAAGAAGACGTTTAATTATTTGAATATATTTATTTATTTTGTAGCTAATATAATTATTTATATATATGTATAGATAAATATATATATACATATATACATATACATATATATATATATATATATATATATATATATATATATATATATATATATATAATATATATATATATATATATATATATATATATATATATATATAATATAAATACATATACATATATATACATATATATATATGTATATATATACATATAATAAATATAAATACATATACATACATATACATACATATATACATATATATAAAAATATATATGTACGTATATCTATATATATACATATATGTATATATATATATACGTATACATACATATATATACATATATATATATATACATAAACATGTACATAGACATATATACATATATATGCATATACATATATATTCATATATATACATATAATGTATATAAGCTATTATATATATATATATATATATATATATATATATATACAAAGAAAAAATAATTGCACTTATTTATTGAGTAGAAATATTTAATTTTATGTATCATTATTCAACTTCTAATTTTCAATTATTCTATAATAATAATTTTGTAATTTTAAAGTAATCAGGTTAGAGGTATAATTTCACAATTTCATAAGATCTGAAACAGATTTTAAGCATTCTACATTTCATTTTTGAAGACCAATTATTTATACCAATAGGTGAAGAGTAGAATATAAATTTATGGAGCACTTTGTTTGAAACACCAAACTAAGTAAACAGTTACAATTCATCTTCAATCAAAAGCAATTTCAAAATAAATGGGAAATAAAATTTTGTAGGGAGACCGATGAACTTTAAATCTTATTTTTGTTCAGTTTTCATGTAAGCAGCGTGTAAAACCAGTGCAGTTTAAGCAGCCAAAAATAAAATAAATAAGTTCTACCTGATAAAGAGTTAAAATTAAAGAAAACGTTTAATTATTTTAATACAATTTATTTATTTTGTAGCTAATA
>CM063507.1:104213935-104254935 GCA_032207245.1 Pardosa pseudoannulata | reverse complement strand
GTTTATTTTCATAATGTTTTAATTTTTGCTTTTTGTAATACAGTGGACTCTGCTTAATGTGATCGCTGTTAATGTTATCAATAGCTTACTGTTATCGAAATCACTTAGTCTCAATTTTCTCTATTAATTTGTATGTTAAAATTATCGCTTTATGTGGTCGTTTCATCGGTTAATGTTATCAGCTTTCGAACCTCATTTTAACTGGCAGAGGAATATTCACAATCAATTCAGTAGAAACCCATTCTTTTCGAATTTCTGTTTCGAAAATTTATTGATAAAGCAATTTTTTGTTATTCTTCTGGTTAGTATAGAAATCTATATTATCAAATGTTTGGATAATAAATATAAAATACCGTACCATTAATAAGGCAGTTACTATAGAAGCACTACGGTCTACATTTTGCTGCACGAGAGCTAATTTGACCAGAACACTATTTAAGCAACATTATAAGGAAGATTCTTTTCTTATTTGCGTTATATCTTTAATTATCGTAAATACTTAGTATTTTCAGCATTTGTTCTGTATTATTTTAATTTTGTTCAGTTTACGTTGTTTAAAAAAAAAAAAGAAATTTTTATATAAACTAAAACGGGAGTTTGTTTCTAAATTTTTAATTTTTTCTAACATTGTTTCAAAAAAAAAAAAAAAAAAATTCTCACATTGTGTGATGAAGTAAGTTTTAGTTTCATTTTTTCCTTTTTTGTAAAACAAAGTATCAGTTTCCACATATTAAAAAGTTTTTAAAAAATATCAGAAATATTACACCAGGGGATAGATTTTTTTTAAAAACTAAATTAGTATTTGAAAATTCCATTTCAAATACTGTAAATGCTGAATGAAATAAACAACATTGAAAAACGGAAGATTTAGTTTCATTCTAGATCTGTAATTTATTTATTGTGAAAATTAGAAATCAATGCAGTGGACTCCGCTGAGTGTGATCGCAGTTAACGTTATCAATCGCTTATTGATATCGAAATCACTTAGACCCGATTTTCTCTATTCATTTGTATGCTAAAATGAGCGCTTTATGTGATCGTTACATCGGTTAACCCTTTAAAGGACACTATTATAAATTCTTTGGGATTTAATGAAATGAGTTGATAAATGTAAACGCATTTTTTTTTTACATTTTTGAGGGGGGGGGGTGAAATTTGAAGTGCGGTTAAAGTGCAAATGCAGCCCCTTGTACGGAGTGAAAAGGCTTTTTTAAAGGTTTAATTATGCTGCGGGAACAATGATTATTATCTAAAAGGGTATGATAAAGAAAAACTAACCAATTGACAATCCAAGGATGGCCATATAGTACAGCGCTGCTTTTAGGTACCGGAATTCATGGGTCAAAATCCCACTGCAGGTATGGATGATCGTAGCAATTCGGAATCGGCCTTAAGCTGTAGGTCCCGGTCTTATTCACCCTCGTGTTGAAAGACAGTAGACAGTACCAAGCAAACAATTTAAAAGTGTTGTTTGGATAGACAGGTAAAGTAAGTTTAGCCACGTATTTTTCAAATGCAGTATAGAGCTTTTGTATACTCTCTGTTTTGAGTTGGAAATGTCATAAGCGTAGAAGACCTAAAAAATCCATCCTATGTCTTTCAAAAGCAGAGAAAATTACTTAACAGGTGGTTTCACTTCGAAACCACTGTCCGTTTAAAGGGTTAATGGGATCAGTTTCCGAACCTCATTTTAACTGGCAAAGGAATATTCACAATATATTCAGAAGGAACCCATTCTTTTCCTTCCCATAGCTGTTTGAATTTTCTAGAATTCTCCTCTTCAACCTAAGAAAATGGGGAATGAACAAAGAAGTAAGGTATTAAAAGTTCCTGGAATTTTTCAGAATTACGCATAAAATTATCGCTTTTGCGATTGTTTTATCGGTTAATGTTATCAGTTGTCGAACCTCATTTTAACTGATAAAAGAATATTCACAATATATTCAGTAGTAACCCATTTCTTACGAATTTTCGATAATTTTCCTCTCCTACCTAAGGAAAAGGGGAACGAACAAAGCAGTGGGGTGTTACATGTTCCTGGAATTTTTTAGAAATACGCACACCCTGCTGATGGTCAGTGGTTGTCGGATAAGCAGAAGGCAACACATTATCATCGGAACTGAGAAGGAGTGTATTCACATTTTATGCCTTGTTCGTTTACGTGCAGCTTGTCGATATGGAAGCCAGGAAGCCAAATGATTTAACGTTAAAAAAGATCGAAATTTTAAATCGTTCTGGCAGGTTGATTATGATTACGAACAATTTATCAATGAGCTTCGTAATAAGCTCATTGATAAATTGTAGACAGTTGAGAATTGATAAATATTTTAATTGTATACAAATCTTATGTTTTAAAGGATAATATACAGTACATAAATATAAAGCGTGTTCTTTCATTTTGTTTTGAAATTTAGTACTTGGGAAATTAAAGGCGAGGGGTGGTAAATTTATCTAATTTTGCATATCGTTTATTGTTATCAAAATCACACTGTTCCAAACTGATCACATTAAACGGAGACCACTGTAGGTAGAGTATTAAGCGGATTTGCAACGTTTTGCTGACATGGAGTTTAGACTTATCATACCGTGCCCTGAAAAATATAAAGTTAAATTTATTGATAAAGCATTTTTTTATTATACTGGTTAGTATAGAAGTCGGTGTTAATTATTTTGTAAAAATGTTTGGTTAAGAAATATAAAATACCGTGCCATTAATAAGCCACCTACTTAGAAGCAATACGGTCTACATTTTGCTGCACGAGAGCTAATTTGACCAGAACCTACTATTTAAGCAACATTATATGGAAAATTCTTTTATTTGCGTTATATCTTTAATTATCGTAAATACTTAGTATTTTCAGCATTTGTCCTGTATTTTTTAATTTTGTTCAGTTTACATTTTTTCTAAAAAAATAAATTTTTATATAAAGTGAAAAATGAAAGCTTATTTCAAAATTTTTAATTTTTCTAACATTGCTTCAAATTTTTAAATTTTACTGACGTGTGATGAAGTGAGTTTCCCTTACTTTTTTTAAAAATAATTAAGTATAATAATTAAGTATCAGTCTCCACATTTTGATGACTTCAATGTTCTCGAGTAAAGAGGTAGCGTGAAGAAGGATCAGTCACGATAAAATTAGAAATTACTTTTATTCTTTCGGGAGTAAATGCGGTTATATATACAACGGGATTATAATTCTCTCCAAATGTAGTGTACTTTCGGCTGGCGCTGAATTGCCAGATTGTACTTTCGGCTGAATTGCCACGACGATCGCAGTCGAGAAAATAAAAGATTAATTAATCTCACAAATGGGGAGGCTCTTCCAGGGTGCAATGCAACCCAATATATCCCCCGTTCAGTATCCGAGACCCTGCAGCTCCTTATATGAGCGGACTTTACAAGTCTCCCGAACGCAATCTCTAAAAAGCTGGCTCCTGTAAAGAGACGCGAAAGCTTCCACGAGGTCAAGCCGAACGATGGTCGAATGGTTAGGGTGCTGAACTTCGGAACCGGAGTTCGTGGGATCGAATCCCACTATAGCATGGATGTTCATAGCCGTTCTGAATTGGTTTTAAGCAGTACGTCTCGGTCTCATTAGCCCTCGTGTTGCGAAAAGTACACCGTAGAGCTCCAAAACCAAACAAATCCACGAGGTCAAAGTACCTACGTAAAAAAAATGTCGAAAAGCACCGAGTCGCAAAATTCGAGGCTTTTAATACCTGGGATAAGTTACGGTCCCGTCAACCGTTTATTTGGTCAGTTAAAATTCCAATTACCTGACTCATCTAAAGTTAGAGCTAGTTTTTTAAATTGAATTCTCATTCGCTAGCTGTATTGATTCCGGAATTCTCGAGGACTCATTAACGTGACCGATCAGTGGCGTAACGCCTATTCAATCCAACTGTCCACATCCCAGACTCTGCGATGCAACGCTATTGTAAACTGGTCAACAGGTGGGATTTCCTATCAGCTGATTTGGCTTGTGCTCTGAGCAAAGGGGAATCTTCATAACATATTAAATAACAAAAATATCACACCAGGGGATAGATTTTTTTAGAGCTAAAATAAAATTTGAAAATTCAATCTCAAATACTCTGAATGCTTAATGAAATAAACAACATAGAAAAAAGGAGAGTTCAGTTTCATTGTAGGCTTGTAATTTATTTACTGTGAAAATGAGATTAATATATGCAATAGTTTTATTTAGAGTGCGGGCAAGTTGATAAATCAAGGGCTTCAAATCTCAGCTGAACCGAACCGAAAAAAAAAAACAAAAAAAACTTTAGTTCGGTTCGGTATATCTTAACACATTGTGTGCGGTACATTTTGCAGCGGAACTGTACCGCGATCGGGTGTTTTGCGCGTCAATTTAGTTATTCACTTAAGTCTCAATAGATCGAAAATTATTTCATTTTTTAACCAACTTTTCGCATTTTATATTGAAATATATAAACAAATATATAAATAATAACCGTACGATTTTTGGAAAAAATATATTTTTTAGTGGATAAATTTATAATAGTATCGTATATATGAAATTTCAAATAGAAATAGTAGTATATAGTTTTAACTTTTTCCCGTTTTGTGGTTCCGCATCGACTGATGTAAAAACTAGTTTTTATGTCTAAATTTTTCCAGATTCTATGTAGTAGACAAGAACATTCGGCTTCGTTTTCCTGTATATACCGTTATTTTTGTAGCTACAAACAAACCATGATGTTACACTAACCCGTACTTGTACGTGTCCCGCTCTCAAGTATCAATCGTCAGGAAACGTACTAGTACGTGTCCCGTATACAATGTGTTAAGTCATTTAGTTACTGTAACCCACTTTTCAACATTTCCACTCATATAATTATTACATATACATCGTGTCGAACGATAGCCGAATGGTTAGGGCGATGATCTTCGGAAGCGGAGTTCGCAGGTTCGAATCCCATTGTCCCATAGATTTTCGTAACCGTTCGGAATCGAGTATAAGCAGTAGGTCCCGGGGTTATTAATCATCACGTAAGAAAAGTAGACCGTGGCACTCCAAATCAAACTTCATGTACATTGCTTCTCTATTTCCTGTTTTGATGTCCTCTAGTACTTCTGTTTCAGTTTTGCGTGAAACTACATTTAAGAAGGCAGATTTATTTCAGTTGCATGTCCAGTTGTCAAATTTGATTTTGATAACAGACAACAATGCCAGTGCTCGCTCTCCATTCTCTTCTCACCGCTCGCATTGCATTTGCTGGTTAATGAGGAATTTTCACGTTTTCTAATTTTGATTTTAAACGATAGAAGTCAAAAAAGTAAGCAGGACAGTAGCTATTTTTCTTTCATTTGGGGGCCTAATGAGTGATTTCTGATGGGTTTTATAGCGGACTCTTTAACGTCTCTCAAAAACGATACTTTTTCTCCGCCGAGTTTGTGACGTCATCGTTCATGTAGACACCGAGCGCCTATGCTGTTTACATGTTAAAAAGCGACTTTTAAATTTGTTTCTGTGTAAAGTATAGCATATAATAAAAATTTTTTTACTATGTCTGGCATTAAAAAATCATAGTATAAATATTGTATTGTGCCACTCTGTCAAAATACAGCAAGTAATTGCAATGAGAAGATATTTTTCAGCGTTTCCAAAGATCCACATACACGTAAAATCTGGACAACTGCGATGAAAAGGGATGAGAAATTAAACCCCAAATTATCATATAAATCATCTCTGAGTTTGGGAAGACCATTTTTAGGTAAATAAATGCTTGCTTTTGTTTAAATATTACTAGTTTAGAAAAAGTAAAGTATATAAAAATACATATATACCTTTAAAAGAACTGTTGATTAATCAGTGCTATTTAACTTTTAAAACTGCTCATTTTCGAGTATTATCACAGAGTTCAACTACAATAAATGTTTGATAAAGCATATAAATATCGTAAAACATATAAATATCTAAAGCATATAATTATCTAATAAATAACTGGGGGGAGGGGAAAGTTTTGTATTTTTAAAATATAAATATTTTCTTTAAAGATGCATACTTTCTTACTTGAATCAATTCAGTGATATTTTTCGATTAAATTGGTGACTAATTTGAAAAAAGTATATAATATTTTTAAAATACTTATAATGATATTACTTTAAAAATTAAATTTAATTTCAGAAACTTTATACATTTTTTAATTTAACATTAACATTAAAGACAATAAAATTGTATTGCTATTTAAAAAAGCATAAATAATTAAGTAAAGCCTTTTAAAGATTTTAAAATTATTTTCATCAAATTTAAAATTCTTAATAATTAGTTTGGTTTTGGAGCGCTACGATCTACTTTTTGCAACACGAAGGCTAAAGGCTTTCAATCCAGAGGCTTCTGTCAGTAAGCACAAAAGTGACAACGAGCGAAAAATAAACACATAAAAGAGCAAAGAAATAGAAGGGTGGATTCTTGAGTTCATAGCACAATAACTCGAGAGTCGAAAGTTTAGGGATAGAAAAACGCAAAATATTTTTGCGGCCAAGACATCCGTACAAAATAAACAAAAAATAAATTAAAATGTCAAAATCGAAAAAATTGAAAATTTTGAAAAAGCAAAAAATGTTTTAAAAATAATTAAATTGCATTAAAAATCCGAAAAAGGACTAAAGAATAATAAACATAAAAAACAATTTTTAACAATTTAAATTAAGTTCTTGAATTTTTGTATCGTTGGGAATAGAACCGAGCACCCGAGGAGAACGATGATACTATGCAGATGGCGTACTTAACCACCATGCAACTGCCCACATTGGTGAAAGGCAAAATAAAGTATTTGTTGGAATAAGAAAACGATGCGTAGATTTAAATATTAGGCTCCACCCTCAACAGGAGAGCAGAAAACCAAAACAGTACGGAGGATGTGAGAGCAATACACATGGAATAATAAAAATAATTTAACGTACGAAAAGTGATGTATGGCCAATTTTAAACATTTTAAAACTTTTTTCTTACATTTTTATATATTTTTAATAATTTTTTTGGTAGATTTATTTCGTTTTTTATTTTAACAGTACACATTATTAAGGATCTTTGGCACGAAGGCTAAAGGTCCCGGTCTCACAATAAATACCTTCTCTAATTTTTATTTTAATATATTACATCTACCTCTATTTATAAAAAGCGATGCTACTACAAATGTGTGTATATGATATATGTATATTTATTTGACTTGTCTATATCTACAAATAGAAGCTGTGATTAGAATGAATAAAATATTAATACATGTTAAGTAAAATTGGATAAATATATAACTGATTTTACATACCGTTGGGTTTTAATTCCCCGTATTTCTGCTCCCATAAAATCCGGGTTTTTTTTTTCTTTCTCTCTCCCAAGAACGAAAACATTGACATGCTGTCAATTTTCGGGAGGTTGTCTGACTGTCCTTTGGTAAATCCAGGTAGAAGAGACATTTATGACAAATTGAGATAACTAAGCTATCTAGATCGATAAAATAAACCTTCAGGTTTAAATAAAAACAAATTTTGATAGCTAGAAAATTTCAGGAACTTGCAAAAACAAAATCGGAAAATAGTGCTCGCTTAAAAGCAATAAGAAAATATTGGTCGTCATGAACGATGACATCGCAACCAATCACGGAGCGTGATGTCACGTGATTTTCGCTTAACTTTAAAATTAATTTTTTATACGATGGACCCAGTTTTTTACATTTTTGGAATCTACGAGTCTGGAATTATCAGAAAAATACTAAGTTGTTCGAATTCCCCACCTGTGCAAATTCCTCATTCAGGTTTTTGTAAAATACCAAAAATAACGGACCAAAAATAACGTTTTTTGGTCCAGATCTGAGAGGTTAATTTTATTTTACGTATATTTTAACTGTCCTAAATATAATTCTATCATAAACAAAAAATGTAACTATCAAAAGTCATAAGCTTTTATTCTTTTTCTTAATACAATATGTCAATTGATAAAATTAGCCAGTATGTACGAGTGCTGAGCAAAAAACGGCAAATATTGGCATTGTTATCATTATCAAAATCTTATTTAACTACTGAACATTCCACTGAATTAAATCTGCCTTCTATAAGCAGTTTAATGCGAAACAAACTGTAAAGATTCGTAAACATGAAAACAGAATATAAACAATGTATATGTTATGACGGTAATTATATGGTTGACGTTAAAATAGAAAATATTGGTAAGTTGGTTACAGAATAAAAAAAAGACATATCGAACCGAAATAAACTTATATTTATTTTGGTTCAGTTCCGGTTTGGTAATCGTCCATCGTGCTGGCCGTCGGTACCGAAGTTCGTAGGTTCGAATCCCACTACGGCATGGATGTTCGTAGCCGTTCGAAATTGGCTTTAAACTGTAAGTCCCGGTCTCATTAGCCTTCGTGTTGCAAAAAAGTACCGTAACACTCAAAACCAAGCCAAACTAAATCCGGTTTTCGTTCCTCCAAAAATGTTTTCGGTTTCTACAAGTAGTTTCACGCGAAACTGAAACAGAAAAGTACTGGTGGACATCAAAACAGGAAATCGAGAGGCAATGTACATGTAATGACGATAATTATATGGTTGATGTTAAATTAGAAAATATTGGTAAGCTGGTTACAGTACGAAAAAATGATATATCGAACCGAAATAAATCGATATTTATTTCGGTTCAGTTCTGGTTCCCGTTCCGGCCAAAATATTGGGGTTTTTTTTTTAGGTTCAGTTTTGTTTTGAAGCCCTGCTTAGGACTGCAATATTTTTCTGTGTGATACGAAGCATATTTATACCAATTTCTTTTAGAATAGGATTGATAGTTTAGGAGAATATAAACTCGACTCGCTTTGAATTTTGTTAACCCTAAGTCATCAAGAATCTAATATGGATGCCTCTTTCCATTCCAGGTCCAACTACTTTATAAATTTGAGGACGGACGGACTTAGGCTGCAGTAATTAGATGACAGTACTTGAGCTGTAGTCGGACACCACTGGATCATCTTGAGACTCGAAACCTACTTTGAATCTTTAAGGTAATAGACAAATGATAATACTGATACAAAATACAAGAGTAATGTATCACATTAAAGGCATATACGTGCAGATAATTGGAACTACTCCAAATCATTAAATATTAATAAATTTATAGGCCGGTATGACATCAGTTTATTGAATGCCCCAAATATAAATAATATAAACGTCAAATATTTTTTAACCCATTAACAACCAAATTATTTCTGCTGAATTTATGAAGAGTTCACAACCAGAGTGAACAAAGTCCGTTGAAAGAAAAATATAGAAAAATTTATTTTTAATGTCTGAATAATACTGAATACCTTGAAATGTAAATTACTTTCAGAAAAACCTTAATAACTAGGGTATTTTCTAACATGCATATATACATACATATGAAATACGATTCTAGCAAAGGATTTAATTTTTCAAAAGGAAAAAAGGAAAAGCTGTTGAATATTTTAAATTATAGGCATTCGAAATTAAAAAAAAAAAAAAAAAAAAAAATTTAAACAACTTTGAATATTATAGCCGGTTTTCATTAGTGGAGAGATCTCATTTTAAACATTGCATGATGCCATTTAAAATAACATATTCGTGAAACGAGGGATATTTACTATTACACGTAAACGTTTAAAAGTAAGTTTTATATAAGACTTTCAGTCGATGGCAAGGCAGTAATTCTAATGTAATATAATTCTAATGGAAACTGTACTAGGGCTGTAAGATATCCCCAAATTGATATTATTACCCAACTATGGCCGAATGGCAGGTCGCTGCTCTTCGGAACCGGAGTTCGTGGTTTCGAATCCCACTGCGGGCAAGGGTGAGCATAGCCGTTCGGAATCGGATTTAATCAGTAGGTCCCAGTATCGTTAGCGCGCTTGGGCAAAACCGTAGACTGTAGGTCTCAAACCCAACCCAAATTGATGTTAGTATCATTGATTTATCGCGGTTATACTTTAAAGAAGTAAGGTATATTACTATTTCAGATATTACTATTTTTGTATAGATTTAGCTTTCTTTCATTCCAAACCTTTTACTGTAATTAAAATTTTTAGAATTACGATTTGATTCTAAAAATTAGGATTTCTGAAAGGTAAAAACTACTTTTCAGGAGTAACTTATTTTAACGCTTGAAAGAATATGTATATATTGTTCAGAAGTAATTTGTTACTAAACATAATTGTTTATTTAAATTGAAAACTATTATTGCTAATTTACATTGCCTAGTTATGCCAAATTATATTTCTCCTAAATCAAATCAAACTCATTTCATTGGTAAACTGATCTTTGGTATTGGATGCTACGGGTTCCAATTTCGCCCCCGGCAAGGATATTCGTAGCCGTTTGGAATTAGCTTTAACTAAAGTGCTTGTAAAATCTATTGGCGCTTCAAGGTCACACTTTCTCATTTCCTTAGTCATCGGTTACTATGGTAGCGACCAAGGAGGTGCATTCACACTTATTTTCAACACTTCATTTGAGGATCTGATTCCGTTCAGACGACTTGCTTTTCTCTCTTCTCGTATATAATTATTTTGCTCTTATCTGATATTACCCTGTCATTTTTTTATCTTTTTATTCATTATTTTATTTAAATTTTGCTTTATATTTATATATTTTTACTTCGTAAAACATTTCCTGTAATGGCTAGTTTTGATCTTAGAAAACAGTCCAAAATACTGGTATTTAACTTATACAGCTACTTGAAAGGTCTTGATGAATCCAATCCTGAAGCTACAGTTTTGGAATTATTTTCTCAGACTCAACAAGCAACTGCTGATGCCTGTGGTATTTCCAAAAGAACAGTTCAAATTACTCATAAATTTTTGTGTGTAAAGTATTAAGTGTTCTTCAAAGAGTAATAAATAAAAATACTTTCATCATGCACCGAGAGCCCTTACGATGCATGACACCCCTTAACATAGTGGGAAAAAAGAGTAAAGTGATTCCCCAACTGCCGTTGCCATAGTTACTCGTGGTCATCGGGGGAAAAATCAGTGACCTTGAAGTGCCTATAGAGTTTACACAGTGTATAGTAGGTGTCGGTCAATAGCATTTGTAGAGCAAAAATAGTAGACAAAGCGACTGGAATATATAGGCAGAGCAGAATTTTAATATTATCGCGATACTTAAAAGTATATCAATATTTGATGATATATTGATATACGAACCAGTCCTACTCTGTACTCATTTGATACCCATACACTTCGTGGGCATACACACTCAAGAGACAAAAACTTTATGACCACCTGCCAATAACGAGTTGGCCCACCTTTGGCGCGTAACACAACTTCAACCCGCCTTGGCATGGATGCCACAAGTTCTTGATAGATGGCCGGAGACAGATTGTACCAGATGTTTAAGCAACGGTTACGCAAATCCGAGATATTGCGAATGGGTGGTCTTTGAACTCTGAGCTGCTGTCCAATGACATCCCAAATGTGTTCTATAGGATGGAGATCAGGTGAGTTAGGCAGCCAGGACATTAACTGGAATTCAGCATCATGTTCCTGGAACCACTCTAACACAATTTTAGCCCTGTGACACGGGACGTTGTCCTGTTGCAACATTCCATTTCCAGCTGGAAAAAGAGAGATCATTTAAGGGTGCAACTGGTCCGCAGTGATGTTCAGATACCCTGTAGCATTCATGGTCTTCTCTACCACAGCTACCGGTCCCAGAGACGCCCAAGAGAACGTCCCCCAAAGCATAATACCGCCACCACCGGCCTGTGTATGACCTACTGTACATTGAAGGAACAACAGTTCGCCTGGTTGACGGCGTATCCTGACAAGGCCATCGGTGTAATGAATGACAAACCGTAATTCATCTGACCAGGCAACTCTCTCCCACTGATCCATGGACCAGTCGCGAGGTTCCCGGGCCCAGCGTAGGCGCAGTTGGCGATGACGCTTGGTCAGCAAAGGCACACGAGTGGGACGTTTGCTGCGTAGCCCCATATCCAACAGCGTCCGCTGAACAGTGTGCTCCGATACTATTGTACTTTGCCCTGCATTGTATTGGGTTGTCAGCTGAGCCACTGTCTGGCTTCAGTTTTGCTTCACCATGCGAGACAGTTCCGAAGACCTTTGTCTTTGATAGCGTGTGGACATAGAACACCATGTCGTCTACTGCTGGTTTCACCGTCATTCATCCACTTTGCATAAGTGCTAACAACTGTAGATCGCGAACAACCCACGAGTTGTGCAGTTTTGGAAATACTTCTTCATAGCCGTCGAGCCATTACAATTAGCCCTCTATCAAAATCGCTTAGTTCCGCAGCCTTTCCCATCACACACAGAAGTAATTGAAAGAATGATTCTTCACTCTTCAGCGGCAGTTAAATACCACCTCCACCTGATCATGTACCTTCCACGTCATCCAGGCGAGTTCATTGCAAAATGTAGGTTTGATCATGTTTTGGCTCTTGAGTGTTTATATGTATTTATATATATCTGTGTGTGTATGCAATGGCGGTTTTGGAGCAATTAACAGCATGCATGCAAAATGGTATTTGGATGTCCCTTACCAATACTGATTTCTAATAGATTCCTTAAATGATTCCCTAACGCAATAACACTAGGTATTCAAAAAGTTAAATAAAATGTACGCAATATATTTAAGTGTATTAAAATAGATAACCTACCAAAAAAAAAAAAAAAAAGCACCCATAAGCTGAATAATTTTTTCTTATTTGTCAGTTCATGAGTGACTCTAAATTTTTACAGGTGTTCTTTTTAATTGCTAATAACACTACCTAGATATAGTACAACTTCATATCAAAATTATATACCGTAACTTTCACTTTACCAGGTATAACAAATCTGTTTAAGTATATTAAGTTGACATTATAGAAATTTCATCAAGAAATTACTTTTAAAATTACTAAATATGTATTTAAAATACGTGTTTTGCTACTCTTTACTTTCTATGTTTAAATTTTAAAAAATGTGAAGAAAATTAAAAACATTGATAAAAACTAAACTCATCAGGTTGATGACAGTTATTTTCAGATGTGAATAGGAATACAGAGAAAAAACTTCAAAGTATTTTTATAGTTAAATCCTCTTCTACTACAAAAAACTTTAATCGTATAACCGTTACTTATTCGGCCTGCCCTAAAAATTTAGACGCCAGTGTGCGCGCAATCTCTGCAAACCTACTTGCCCCGCCCTGTGTATGTGTATTTCTCTGATGTGTGTGCATATATACATGTATTTGTGTATGTATGTGCGGGTATATACAGTGACTCCGCTTAATGTCATCAGTTTGAGACACCGTGATTTTGATAACAATAACCGTCTGATAACAGTAAACGATATGCGAAATTAGATAAATTTACCCCCTTCCTTTAATTCACACGTACTAAATTTCAAATCAATATGAAAAAACTCGCCTTATATTATCCTGCATTTATGTGTATTATCCTTTAAAACATAAGAATTGTATGCATAATTAAAAAAATTGGTCAATTGTTGACTGTCCAAGGCCGTAGGCAGGTTGTGGGATTTGGGGGACAGGTCCCCCCCCCCGAAAACTTCGAAAGACCATTTTCTTTATAGACAATGTCCCACGTTTGAGTTTATGGGCTATGTGCCTAGCTGTTAATGAACAAGGACAGTTATTCTCTTAGAAAAAAAACGCTGAGACCATAAAAGTTTTGCTAGGCCGCTGGCCGGAAATAAAACACTGCATTTTCGGTATTGTATTCTGAAAATGCAGTGCTTTTCCTTACATCAATTGAAGTATCATTCACAAATAAAGATGTCTTTCTCCCTTGGTCCCCCTCCGAAAATAATTTCTGGCTACGGTTCTGAGACTGTCTACTATTTTTTCTAAGAATTCACTGATAAATTGTTCGTAATCATACTCAACCTGCCATAACGATTTAAAAATTTCGATCTTTTGTTTTAATGTTAAATCATTTCGCTTTCTGGCTTCCATATCGACAAGCTGCATGTAAGCAAGAAAGACATAAAATGTGAATACGCTTCCTTCTCAATTCCGATAATGTGTTGCCTTCTGTTTATCTGACAACCATTGACCACCAGCAGGGTGTGCGTATTTCTGAAAACTTTTCAGAATTTTCCCACTCCTTTGTTTTTTCTCCATTTCCCTTGGTGGAAGAATTTTCAAACAGCTAAGGAAAAGAAAGAAAGAAAGAATGGGTTGCTTCTGTGAATATATTGTGAATATTCCTTTGCCTGTTAAAAGGAGGTTCGAAAAATAACATTAACCGATGTAACGATCCCAAAAAGCGATAATTTTAACATACAAATGAATAGAAGAAATCGGGACCAAGTGATTTCGATAACAATAAGCGATTGATAACATTAACTGTGATCACATTAAGCGGAGTCCACTGTGTAAATGCGTGCTTACTGAGCAGAGGCTACCAAGCGTGTACACAGGCAGCAAATCTCAGGTGCGACCGATTTGTTAAATATGCTACTGTATGTTGTATATGTATAAATTGCAGTTAGTGCAACTTTACAACTATTGTCAAAAGAATACGCAAAACATTGAGTGGATCAGTTTTTTTTATTTTGCTGTTCTTCCTTGTCTAGTAATTACTAACATGAACTTTGGCTGATGCTTAATAAAAGTTCCGCCTGAAAATTTTCTGCTTCTTTCGGATAGAAGTTGCAGGTGTTTCTATTTTCTCTTTCTGACATTCAAAAGTGCCGTATTGGAATGAAAATCAGCTGCAGACCTATTTCATATTATATACATGGTTTCTGCGCACCTGGAAAGTCAGGGAAAGTAATGGAAAATCATGGATTTAGACAATGGATTAATTTTGTCATGGAAAGTCTTGATTTTTCAAGCAAAATGAGTAAAAGTCATGGATCCGCTAAACTACCGATTAAAAAAAATGCATTGAATTGTTTAATTCTATTTTTACTTGCCATTTGGCTGAAGTTACTGAGTTTGGTATTTATGTATTATCCTATTGACCCTATTGCCAATTAAAATTTGTTTACCAAGGAAACTCAAAGCAAGAGAGCTTAATGGGTGGGTAAATGTATATTATTCTGGTCTTTTCTTAAATTGTAGATTAAAATTTTATTAATATAATATTCCTTATTTTATAATAAAAATTAAGATTTTTGCGCAAATACAAGTTTGTCTCTAGGGATATTGTATATAAACATTAAAGGGTTATATTTAGCTATTATTCATGGTCACCCGGATAATACCGAAGTACCCTGAATTCAAATTGGAAACATTTTAATTAAAAATTGCTATATGATTGAACTTAGGTATATAGATACAAAAATTTATTTTTATGTATGTGAGTTTATTAACACTTGTAAAGTAAGTTTATAGTTTTTTATGATAAAATTCCTGTAATTTCTCTAAAAGCATATATTTTATTTGTACATCAGAAGTTTTATTCATATATACTTTAACGAAAGCTTTTTAAAGTCATGCAAAATAATCTAAATCAGGGAAAGTCATGAAAAGTCATGGATTTGAAAAATTTTATTTTGGCAGATACCCTGTATACAGTTCCGGTTTATTCGCTTTTAGGTCAAACGCACGTGGTTATTGCGCTGAGATTGCAGAACATCTGTTAAGTATTTTAATGATTCTTAAATTATGCTTCCCGTTAAAAGCAGTTGATTTATTGATAAATGAACACGATGAGAATTCACTGATAGTGATTACGAACGGGTAATACATGATTTAGTGTAAATAGCACCATTTCTAAAGGTTTTTTAATGGAAGTACCGTTGTTTATTTTAGAATATAATTGACAAAAAAGTAGTTAACATTAAGGTTTGGAACTGAACTGAAAATTTTAAAAAAGTCTGTTTCGGTTCGATATATTTTCAGTCATTTTGTTACTGTAACCGACTTATCAACATTTTCTAAATTAACTTCAACTCTAATTACACAGGTCAACAGTGGTTTTGGTGACTGTGTATTTAGAGCTGATTTTATATGAATTTGATGCCCTGAATTCAAATATGGCATTAGATTTATGGCAACTCGTATTTCTGAGATTTACCATTTTGGTAAAACATACGTTACACTATAAGTTGAATCCATACAGCAAATAAAAAAAACTAAACATGGAAATATACTATTAATATATTATAATAATATATTATACAAATATATTAATATATTTTTATATTAATATATTACACAATCATTATTGCATACAAAGATAGAGGGAAAAAAGAATCCAGGAAATCAATTACACTCCGTCTCAAATATTTATTACAATAAAAAATTAAGTTTTAATTTATAACAATAATATTTAGGTTAAAAAATTAATGAATAAAACTAAATATTTGATAATTTACCTAGAAGCTAGTGTAAATAGGCTCGTATGCCTTCCCCAATTGTATTTTGTTGAGATGAAGTATAGTCACTGAACACTTCGGAAGCTTTTTCGTTACAATCTTGAATGTGCTTTGGTACAGTCCCTTTTTAAACTCCAGCAGTACCTGCCATCATGTGCGTATCCCATCTTCCTTGATAGCAGACCTCCATAATTTTAATATCATTGTGAAAGCTTTCACCTTGTTCCTCACTAGTGTTTCCTAAATTTTCAGGAAACCGGTCTAAGTGGCTGTGTAAGTAGTGCGCCTTAATTCTCAATTGCATCCAAGAGATGTGAAATCCTCAAGAATCTCGTTTACCAGTTCAAAATAGTTTTTCAGCTTTGCATTTGCCCAGAAAATTTTCGATAACCTCAAAAAATGAAGTTCAGGCTTTTCGCTCAGTCTCATTCATCGAATTTACGAAGGCAGGATCCTTGATGAGTTGTATTGTTGGCCGTCAAACATTCCTGCTTTAATTTTTTCCATGCTCAACTGGGGGCATTTTGCTCCTGAAAAGCATGATCCGTTCTCTGGTAAGGTCATTCAACTCATCCTGGTTCAGGATTTTCCTTCGTAATCATTGTCATTAGTATCAGAAGAGTGACCAGAGTGACAACTCTTGTCTTCTCAGAGTTCTTGTACTGGGTGAAATGTTGGGATGGGCACTTCCTCTAAGTGAGGTACCGGATGTTTTGCAGAGAGTAAATCAGGAGAACTTCATTTGCCATGGTTGTTTCGATTGATTCCAGTAATATTTACTAGGCAGAAATCGCAGTGGCTTTAGGGTTCTCTCCAAATCATAGGTATGCCGAATTTAAGACTTTTCTTTTTCCAGTAACCCACTGTCGTAAATGTTCTGTACAACGTTTCCAGATCTTACACGGTGCCACAAGCTTAACACCAAAGTATCCAAGATAACTTCTCCTTACAAAGTCACTAACATTTTTTCTGTTTTCTTTTAACATGTATTTTCTGCATATGTAGGAAAATACATCAGGATGATTTGCACAACTTATTTTGCTTGAACTCATTTTATTTCTATTTATCGATACAAGTACAACAATCTACAACATAGTACGTTTTAGGTTAGCTTTATAATATCTCTTTCCTAAATTCAAATATTACACGAGTCTAATTTCTATCTACCTTGCACGACGACAGATCTCAAACTAAATTAAACTCAAAAAGAGTTTACTTTATTGCTTAAAAAGTGTTTACTCAACTCAAAAAGGATTTCAACTGTAGTTGAAGAGTTAAAGGTCAATTACATTACCGTATGTTTAGCCTATCTGGTGGATTTTCCCGGAGCTGTGTGGTTTATATGTCCTGTAGTAATGCACAATAAAAATCGCGTATCTAAAAAAGTAGAGCTGATTAAGAAAAACTGATTTAATATTTAGAATCAGCTCCCCAAACATAGCTAAATCAATTTTTAAAAACCTAGCACCAAAACAAAAAAAAAAAAAAAACTATTGTAGGCCTGTGTTATCTTTACTACAGGTACATTGCTTTTCGATTTCCTATTTTGATGTTCACTAGTTCAGTTTTGCACGGAACTAACTACTTGTAGAACGTAAATTTAATTTAGTTGAATGTTCATTTGCCATAATGGAAAGTCGTAATGTTTTGATGATGGATAACAATGCCAAAGCTCGCCAATCTCTGCTCACCGCTCATATCGCACATATTGGTTAATTGTATATATTTACATAGTGTACCAATTAAAAAACGAAGAATAAACTCTTCTAAATTTTTGTATAATTACATTTTTTTTGTTTATGCTAGAATTATATTTTTAGTCCGAATAAGAATATACATGAGATAAAATTATTCATTCGGAACTGAACCGATATTTTTTAAAGTTGAACCGGAACGAAAAAAATTATGGTTTGAAGCTCTGATTAAAATAAATCTTACTTAGCAATCTTATTTAAGCAAGACTCTCGGAGATCTATTGAGCTTGCATTGGACTGTTCAATATTTTTACTTTATGAAACAGTGCCAGTTAGTCCTCGTGTTGCAAAAAGTAGACCGCAGCGCTCCAAAACCAAACCAAACCGAAACAGTGTCAGTGTCAGAATTCGAGTATTGTTTGAAAAGAGAATAGCCATCATTATCCGAAAAAAAAGCTCTGTACTGTTATCATTCGCAGCAATCTGTATTCGTTAAATTTGCTTCTCTGCATATGCTTTATATAAAACTAAATACAGAAATATGTGGGATGCAGAATATGAGAATAGAACTCTTCAATTCAATCATATTTTAAAGAATATTTATGACAGTCTAAAAATAAGCCATTTATCCAATCGATACTTGGCCGAACGATGGTCGAGTGGTTAGGGCGCTGGTCTTCGGTACCTGGAGTCCGTGGTTTCGAATCCCACTGTGACATGGATGTTGATAGCCTTTCGGAATAGACCTTAAGTTGTAGGTCCTGATTTCATTAGCCTTCGTGTTGCAGAAAAGTGGACCGTAACGCTCCAAACCAAAGCAAACTGCATTGTTTCTCGATTTCCTGTTTTGATATTCATTGGTACATTTCAGTTTCGCATGAAACTTCTTGTAGAAAGTAGATTTGTAGAAAGAACTTACCTTGCAAATTTGAAATCCTGCAGCAAGGGCGCGTTAACACTGAAGATGGCGGTTGATACACAAACTTCTCTTTTGGCGGAGGTTCTGCACATACTCGTAGATAATTAGTTACTTTTATATTTCTTAGCCAATGGTATGCCGATATTTGTGCAAGACACTTAAACAGAAAATCTCCAACGTTTCAAGGCCTTTCCACACTATGGTCCACTGCAAGCCATCACCACCGTTTGGAGGGGGTATGGTGTGGTGTGGTTGATGGCAGCGGACAGTAAAATAGCATTGGCGAATGATGGCTTCGGAGGCGGTTTTTTTCCAAAGATCAAAGACAGCCAGATGCGCAACTTAAGTGCGCAGTAGACTCTGTGGACGAATCCACGCGTTCGGCTCATTTAGTGGCCCATCATGTGGATGCAACCCGTGAACCATAGTTCAAATACACCATCAGAAAGTGGTGAACAATTGGCCATAGTGTGGAGGCTACATCAGAATTACCGATGGCCAACCAAACATTTTGCCAACTAAATACCACCATTTCATTTACTCTTCAACGTTTACTCAACCAAAGATCAACAGCCAACTTGTAGCCAACGAAAATCCAACGTTTCCGTTCTAAATGGGTAGTTGTCAAATACAATTTTGATAATGGATAACAATGCCGATGCTCGCCGTTCTCTGCTCACCACTATCGTACATGCTGGTTAATTGTATCCATTCCCATAATTTACCAATTTTAAAAAAATCGTCTAAATTTTGATAGAATTACATTTGTTTACGATAGAATTATATTTTCAGTACAAACAAAATATACATAAAATAAAATTATTCATTCGAAACTGAACAGAAAATCGTTACTTTTGGTGGAACGAAAACAAATTACTGTTCGAAGCTCTGGTTAAAACACTATTTTCGGTTAAAAAGTATTTTGATTGTAATGACTTCTTTAAAACTAATGTGTTAAATGCAAAGATTGTATGGTTTTAAAAGTTCGATTTCGAATGTTTTGAATGGGAATGCTTTAAACAATTCAGAAGAGTCCACGGATTTAAAAAACTCAAACATAAAAAATAAATAAATAAATAAATAAATCTTATTTCTGAACTTTTAAAAGGGTATGTGACCTATTAAAGCCGATTTTGAATCAAGCATCCCTGTTGGAAAGGAGGTAGTAAAAGATGTTCTATCTGAACAGCATCAGCCAGTGTAAAGAAAGAATCAGCAGGGAATAGCTTTATCATTTCCAGTTTCCTGAAAAATAATTTATGCTGCCTTCCTTTCTTTACGTTAAAGATTAAGAGATGAATTGCCGATAGACAATTCCTATGAAATTTAAACAGTTCTTACTTTAAAAAAAAAAACATGAAAAAAAAACCATTAATAATTATAAAGTAAACAAAATAGACTAAAACAATTACCCTCGAATGTTTAACAAAATGGGTAGAGCACTGCTCTTCGGTACGTGAGTTCGTGGGTTCGAATCTAATTGCATTTACGTTCTTAGCAGGGTTTCGAACCGTAATTTTCGTTCCGGTTCAACTAAAAAATAGATATCGGTTCATTTCCGGTTTTTGTTTTGCCAAATATAACTGGTTTCAGTTCCGTTCGAATGAATAATTTTATGTATATTCTTATTTGTACTAAAAATATAATTTTATCGTAAAAAAATGTAATTGTATCCAAATTCGGTTTTATTCTTTTTTTTAAATGGTACACAATGTGAATTGATACAAATAATCATCATGTGAGCGAGTGTGAGCGAATCATCATCACGAGCGGTGAGCAGAGAACGACGACAATTGTCATTGTTGTCCATTATAGAAGTCGCGTTTTACAACTGGAACGTTCAACTGAATTATATCTACCTTCTACAAGTAGTTTCGTGCGAAACAGAAAAATTACTAGTGGACATCCGAATAGGAAATCGAGAAGTAATGTACATGAAGTTTGGTTTGGTTTGGAATGGTAGGGTCTACCATTTTTTTACAACAGCAGGGCTGTACAAGAAGTTTGGTTTGGTTTAGAGTGGGGTCTACTTTTTTTTTTAACAACAGTAGGGCTGTACATGAAGTTTGGTTTGGTTTAGAGTGGGGTCTACTTTTTTTTAACAACAGTAGGGCTGTACATGAAGTTTGGTTTGGTTTAGAGTGGGGTCTACTGTTTTTTTTTAACAACAGTAGGGCTGTACATGAAGTTTGGTTTGGTTTAGAGTGGGGTCTACTTTTTTTTTTTTTAACAACAGTAGGGCTGTACATGAAGTTTGGTTTGGTGTAGAGTGGGGTCTACTTTTTTTTTTAACAACAGTAGGGCTGTACATGAAGTTTGGTTTGGTTTAGAGTGGGGTCTACTGTTTTTTTTTAACAACAGTAGGGCTGTACATGAAGTTTGGTTTGGTTTAGAGTGGGGTCTACTGTTTTTTTTTAACAGTAGGGCTGTACATGAAGTTTGGTTTGGTTTAGAGTGGGGTCTACTTTTTTTTTACAACAGCAGGGCTAATGAGAATGGGACTTAATGCTTAAGACCGATTCCGAAGTACTACGAAAATCCATGCTGTAGTGAGATTCAAACGCACGAACTTCGGTACCGAAGATCAGTGCCCTAACCATTAGGTCATCGTTCGGCACAATATAATGTAATGACAATAATTATATGGTTGACGTTAAATTAGAAAATATCGAACTGAAATAAACTTTTTTTTTGGTTCAGTTCCGGCTTTTGTTTTGACCAAAATAACGGGGTTTTTTCCGGTTTCGATTCAAAGCTTTGGCTCTTAGCCGTTTTGATTCACCTTTAAATGGTAGATTACAATCTCATTATCCCTCGTGTAATTAAAAATAATAAAATAGCTTTCCACCTAGAATAAAATAATCAATCCTCCATACTCCTGGAATCTAATCAGTGAAATGACTATCACAGAATTTAGGCCGAGTTTTTCGGTCTTCCTGTAAAGTAGTTGTAAGTACAGTATTTTTTGTCTATTTAACTATCCCTTAAATGCCCAATTTTTTAAAAACATTTTTAGATTTTCCTTTCTAATATAAATAATTTGAAAAAAAAAATTTTTTTTTAATCATATTTTGTTTTAAGTGTTTGCAGTTTAAAAAAATGTTTTGTTACCAATCGGGAACATTGGGCTTTAATTGAAAAATTAATTTTTCATGTTAAACTTTTATTATATTAAATACACAGGAATTTTAATAACTATGAAAAGGAACTTCCACAAGATCATTTTAAAAGTAATTAATTCTCATTACAAATACCAATTTTATTACCAAACATTACAAAAATCAATGTGGAAGAAAAAGTTTACCTACCTAATGATACTTAACAATATGAGTATAAATTATCTACAAGTCTTTGTCACAACCTTTTGAGAATGTCATAAATTTGAATGAATTAGAAAAAAATTACAATTATAAACTTCTACAAAAATAAACTATTTGTATCCACAATAGCCTTTGTCAATAATCTTTAAGGATGGCATAAAGCTGACTGTATACACATTAAAAAAATAAACTACAATTATAAATTAATACAAAAAAAAACTACTGTTGAATATAGAAGGAAATAGAACCAACTCTGTTTATTTTTTTCTAAGCTTAGAACTTTATCCCTATTGTTGCCAGTGGCGTGCGGTCCATATGTGCAGGGTGTGCACTGCACACCCTGGAAAAATTATGGGGGACAGTAATTTTCTGCACCTATGTCTACCTATCTTTATATGGTATATAATAGATATTATTTATAATATATTCAAATATTATGTTGATTCGCTTGCTTGTATTTCCGCAGTGCGTGCGGTACTAGATGCTCACCACGTAGCGCGCAAACGAACATAGGAAGTTCTGATGTGTACGCACTGCGCACTAAATTGAAAATCACGCTTTATATGTATGGGCTACTGGAGAAGCACAGCATACTATGGCACTGAGGCAAGTGCAGCTATTTTTCCTGCACTTGGCATTCAGAATCATCCGAAGGTACGGTTTATTAAGCGTTGTAATAGAGCGGGGACTTACGTGCTGAAGCGCTTTTGATTTTTTAACTGATTAACTGATCATGCGATTTTGCAGACGGTTAATGTTTAAATTTATATATCATAAGATTTTGTTTTCGTGGAAATATAAAAGTATTTCATCAATATAAAGTGAAATATTTTAGTGTGATAAATTAATTTAGGTGGTGTATTCTATTTATTGAAATAATTAGCTGAAAAACGCTGTTGTTTTAAAGAAACCAATTTTAACAGAACAGTCCAAATTTTACCATTCATTGTGTCTTACAGACAGTATATAAGTTATATCTGTAACATCATATCCCTGTTTTTGTTTTTAAAAATTGTCAAGATGTTTTTCGCAGAATATGATTTCCAAATGTTAAAAACAATTAATAAATATAATTTAATCCACTGACCTAACAAGAAACAGTTAGCTCTATTGTGCCAGCTTGGAATAGACGTTCGGTTTGTCGGCACCAATGAGCATCCGGATGAGGCACCGCAGCGGCGGGCGCCATGTGGTGCTACGTTTGCTGAACATGTAAGTTTTTCGTAGAAGCCAGAAACGTTGCTTTTACGACGCCGATATGACGCCATACAACAAAAGACATGATTTTTGCTTCAGTGCTAGTAGAATTCTTATAAGTTTAGCTGTTTTTATAGTTATAACTCGACTACTCGTAGGTAAATATTTTATTTATTGTAATCTTTGTTTATATTCGTAATAAATAACCCGTTTCATAATGGAGAACTCAGATGTCTCAATAATTAAAGATTTATTGGAAAACCATGTTCACTCTGCATGTAAACCTACCGCGCTCCACTGATTGTTGCCAAATGAAAACAAAGAAAAAAATCAGGTTACAACAAATATTTTAAAATTAAATACCTGAAGAAAGTCATAAGCTACATACTACCTTTTCATATAACAGTTTTTACTTGATCACTGCAGAACTAAATGTATTTTCAAGCTGCTTAAATTAATAAAAAAAAACCCTACAAAACAGATGCAACAAACGAATATGTCCATATTCTTAAAAGCAGTTGAGGTGGTGGTATTATTTCTGATGCCACTTGGTCAAACCAAGCTCGATTGAGCCATATGCTATTCGTATCAAGGCAAAGGGGTGCGCCTTTCGTTTTAACGACCACCTCAAAGGTGAAAGTACGACTTATGCTCAAGTGGGTCCTCGTAATTTAGAAGCATGGACCAAGCAGGAGACCCATAGGCTTGGCCTGCCACCACCAGAGGCATTGACTGAGAACTTTATGTTATGACTAAGAGCCTATTTTATATGCCCTAGTCACCTTTAACGAACACGGTGGATCTTGGGCCGGCTTGTGCTCCGAACATGAAACCCACCAGTTACGAGAGCGTTGTCTTTGCCAACTGAGCTACCACGGCTCAGAAGTAGGTGTCATCTACATGTTGAAAATTTGTTTAATCCTTTAATCCCTGGCGTATTATTTTTGATACGGCTAAAAAATAACTTGTAGAGTTTTTGTTTTCTTAGAACAAATTTTCCTTTTGAGAGTAGGTAATGGGCAATCTTATAAACAATCTACGAAATTTTCAAGTAATTTCTATTTCTATTTTTTTTTTCATTTAGATCTAGATTTTATGATTTTTTGATCAGCACTCATAAATTTACTTTTTCGGCAGGTACAGACTGAGATCATGACAAATTTGCTTTTTCCATTACACTACAGCATTTTGCAGAGATTATTTTACCCGCAATATCAAATCTTTTTTCAGAAAGTTTTTCCTTTTATTTATATATGTATATGTATGTATGTATATGTATATATATGTATGTATATATATATATATGTATGTATATATATATGTATGTATATGTATGTATATATATATGTATGTATATGTATGTATATGTATGTATGTATATGTATGTATATATATATATGTATGTATATGTATGTATGTATATATGTATGTATATGTATGTATGTATATATGTATGTATATGTATGTATGTATATATGTATGTATGTATATGTATGTATGTATGTATATGTATGTATGTATGTATATGTATGTATATGTATGTATGTATGTATATGTATGTATGTATGTATATGTATGTATGTATGTATATGTATGTATGTATATGCATGTATGTATGTATATGTATGTATATGTATGTATGTATGTATATGTATGTATGTATATGTATGTATGTATATGTATGTATATGTATGTGCATGTATGTATATATGTATGTATATATGTATGTATATATATAATGTCACTTTATGTTTAACACGATAAATGATCACTACCGTGACATGCTCTAGTATTCAAAATTGTTTGATCTTCAAATTTATTTCGTTCTGTACAGTCCATATTAACTTAGATGTAAGATAGGCTCCGAAATGTAATCGGCAGAAATGACTTGGGCATTAAAGGGTTAATAAACTATCTTCAGTGTGTTGACGACATTACGTATTAGCGTTTCAAAATTAATCTGATAGTATTTTAGACGTCTTAATTGGGTATGTTGATAAAAGTCAACACAAGGCATTGAAGGGTTAAAAAATACCTCTCTTTCAATCCTTATTTCTAAAAAAAAAAAAAAAAAAAAAAACTTATGTCTTTAAATACGAAGAGTATCAATATGAACTATCAATTTTTATAGTAAGAAGAATTCGGCATCTATACATAAAGCGATTTCACGTAGTAGGGCAAATTCTCAACGTACGACAATTCTGGCTTTAGTCTCAAACGGAAGGGCAGTTTATTGTTTGCCTATTGGCTGTTGTAAACATGAAAATGAATGGGAAGGGCATTATAGTAGTTCGTGACGTTGCGAAAAATTGCCTTATTTATATAGGTATATCATATATATGAATATTTTTCTTACCAACCAGAATATTGACTGCCGAAAATGAGCGTAAAGTCCGCCTCTAGAGCTAGAGGTTTTTATTTTCAGATTTTTTTTCCCCATTTGCATTCTAAATTAAAAAATAAAAATTATTAAAATGTTTTGTGGTGATTTGAGTAAGCAGAGTTCAAAAGATAAGTATCAGACTTTTAATTACGATATGAAAATAAGACAGCAAACACTTGTGACATACATTATCAACATATATTTTAACACTACACTTACAACTGTAGCAGGTGAATTACATCAGCACAGGGCATGCGCATTACTTACATTACTTACGCGTAAGGTGGAGAGGGGAAGAAAATTAATATTCCTATCTCCCACATGTTTACTGTAATACGTAAAGTAAAATAAATTTACAAAACGGTATATCCCACTGAATTATGTATTTTCATACTGTGAATCACTGCCAGTAAATTCTCATTGTTTCCTTTATTAGTCAATAAATCAATAGCCTTCACTTGCTGAAAGTTTTCATTTATTTCAATCAAGACTTTTGATGCAAAAATATTAGTAAAGGTAAATATATTTTGATAATATATTTACCTTTACTAATATTTTTGCATCAAAAGTCATCAAAAGAAGAGACAAATGTAAGCAAGCCATCACAAGCAAACTTACGGAGATTATTTATTAATTTAATGTTGCCAAAAATGGAGGGGCCTTAAGGAACACACCCATAAATATTTCAACTTCCGCAATAATCAGCTCTCCATATATTCCTTATTAAAAGAAAAAAACCAATGATAAAAGCAGATGTAACTTTAACCCACACATGTGCCTATAGAGAGCCGAGAGTCAGTTTGTTTACATCAATAAATCCATCAAATCCAGATGCCCAAAACAAACTAATGTCCGTACATGATGGTCAAATGCTACGAGTCAAAAGGTGTGAAAACCGTTGCCGTTTAACGCCCTCTAGTAGCATTTAAAAATGAGGAATTTGCACATGTGGGGGATTCGAACAACTTAATATTTTTCTGATAATTCCAGACTCGTAAATTTAAAAAATATTCTCAAAAATGTAAAAAACTGTGTCCATCATTTTAAAAATTAATCTTAACCCTCTAAGTGGTTCGCACGTACAATTCCGCCAAACCGATGAAATCTTCAAAGCTGTTGTCACGTACAATTTTCGACCTCTGATAATGGATGCAATGTACATTTCTGCCAGTGTTTTCCCCCATGGAGTTTTAATTGTAGTGTTATTAAGCGCATACTATTTTCCGATTTTGTTTTTTGTAAGGTCTTTGAATTTTCTAGCTGTCAAAACTTTTAAATTTTAAAGTAAGGTCATTATTAAGTATTTTAAATATATACTTTTTTCAAATTAGTTACCAATTTAATCGAAAAATATCACTGTGAATTGATACACTTAAGTATGCATCTCTGAAGAAAATATTTATATTACCTTGAAAATACATAACCTTCCCCTCAAGTTATTTATTAGATAATTATATGCTTTGATATTTATGTTTTACAATATTTATATGCTTTATCAAACATTTATTGTAGTTGAACTCTGTGATAATACTCGAAAATTAGCAGTTTTAGAAGTTAAATAGCACTGGTTAATCAACAGTCCTTTTAAAGGTATAGATGTATTTTTATATACTTTAATTGTTCTAAATTAGTAATATTTAAACGAAATCATGCATTTACTTACCGAAAAATGGTCTTCACAAACCCATAGAGATTTATATGATATTTTGGGGTTTAATTTCTCATCTCTTTTCGTAGCATTTGTCCAGATTATACTTGTATGGGGATCTTTGGGAACGCCGAAAAATATCTTCTCATTGCAATTAGTTGTATTTTTAGAGAGTGGCACAATACAATATTTAGAGTATGATTTTTAATGCCTTTAATTTAATTTATTTAATCGCATATAATAAAAATTTAATAAATTTTTATTATATGCGATACTTTACACAGAAATAAATTTAAAAGTCGCCTTTTAACATGTAAACATAGGCGGTCGGTGCTTTCGTGAACGATGACGTTATAAACTCGGAGGAAAAGTATCGTTTTTGAGAGACGTTAAAGAGTCCGCTATAAACCCATTAAAAATCACTAATTAGGCCCCCAAATGAAAGAAAAATAGGTAGTGTCCAGCTCACTTTTTGTCTTTTATTGATTAAAATTAGAAAACGTGAAAATTCCTGATTCACTTTTCTCACCTTTAGTCAATTTTTTTACAGTTGATCACTGTTAGTCATTTTTTTAAGTAAACAGTCACTGTTTTCATGGTGTATCACAGCAAAAGTTTGCTCTTGAAAAAAGAAAATCTGAATTAATAACAAAGTATTTTAATAAGACCAAATATGTGATGCTCTAATGTTATTTTTCTTATTAAAATGTAATTAGTCATATGGTTTCCAGAATTTAGTGATTTGAAAAGTCGTAAAGAAGTTCTTGAAATCTACATTTGTACAGAAATGTACATTTAATACATTAAAGTACTTTACGTCAAATCACACATTTCTCTTTTTCTTCACAATTTTTGTTTAGATACTCTAATCTAGCTATGTACATATTTCAAAACATCATTAATATATGCAGAAAATTGTGATTATAAAATTAATGTATTGTATGTATTCAAATCTAATTTATGGAATTTTTTTAATAAAAAGCAATGTTGAGTTGGTTTGGTTTGGAGTGCTACGGTCTACTTTTTTGTAACACGCGGACTAATGAGACTGCTTAAAGCCGATTCCGAATGGCTACGAACATCCATGCCACAGTGGGATTCGAACCCACGAACGCCGATTCCGAAGGCCAGCACCCTAACCATTCGGGCATCGTTCGGCCACTGTTGAGTTGTGTTAAACAAATTTTTTAACCTTTTTTTTTTTGTATTTGACGCTAAAATCATGTCTTGCATGAATCATTTGATTTAGAGTTAAAATAAATAGAAAAATCTTAATAGCATCTGTAATCAAGAGGAGAACATAGTTTTTTTTTTTTAAATGTTTAGTCACTTTTTAGTCACTTATTCTGTATTTGCCACTTTTCTCACCTTTTTTAAAGTACCTCAGCAGTTGCAAGCCTGTATGAGTCAACAGGTGTGAAAACCGTTTCCGTTTAACACCATCTAGTAGCATTTAAAAATTCAAATAAAACGTTCCGATTACGCATACGAGACGCTGGTCTCTCAATATCAACTGGAGCTCTCCTCGTGAACACGACGCTGGGCTCATAAGAGTGGAATCACTGCGTCGCGTCCACGAGATGCTGGTCGCGAACGGGATAAAGCTTGTTTGCATGTGTGTTTGTTTTTATGTCATGTGCAAGACTAAGTAAATGGTTAAAAAATAATTTAAGGTATCCGTTTAAGTTCGGAGAACTTTCTTCTTTAAACGTAGAAACTAGTTCATGTTTTTACATTTTTAGATTTATTTTTTATATTATCATAGAGAAATGTATTTAAAAATAATTTATTTATGGAGAAGTTTTTATAAAATTTCTAATAAACGACGAAAATTTAGTAAAAAAAAAAATAGGGTTTTTTTAAAAGGTCCGATTTTTTAATAAATGAAATTATTTCAATATTTTTTTGATGCAACCCATTTCTTATACACTGAACTATTGAATCACCTAAAATCTTTGCTTAATTTACATTTGGTACAAAATTTTAGTCTTTCAAAATCATACCCATTGAATTTTTGACGAATTTTCATTACCTTTATAGTTAACTTTGAATGTAACATTATTAAAAAATTATCCATATTTAAAGCTTTTAGGTCATTCTATAGTAAATACTATCAAAAGCATTCATAATAATTTTCAACAAAATATTTTAAGAACTTTTTGAGAAATCGCATGTCAAGTTTCATCATTTTATTAAAAATACCGTTCTGAGAAAAACGCGTTTGAAGTTTATGAAAGCCATTTTAACTATTAAAAAATTAAAATACATGTTTAAAATTTCCTACACTTTCTTGCTTCAAAACTTTCTAATTGCTAAGTTGCTAATAATTAAAAATACTAGAAAAATTATTTAATTTAATCATCATGAAAATTTAAAAAGTTTTGTTCAAAAACTGCTCTTTAAAAGGCTTTAAATTCACGACTTCCGGTTCCGAAGTCGCTCCTTTCATTTTGTTTTGACAGTTGTAACTTTTCTTTAAAATACCGTAGAGACAAAAGAAAAACAGATTTAGAAGCCTAAAAGTTGAAATTTTACAATAGAGAAATAAAAAAAAATTATGGTTTTTGGCAAAAAATAACGTTTTTAACGTAGACGGATACCTTAAAATGTTTAAATATAATTCAAGACTAAAATCAGACCAATTATTATTGGTATACCCTACTTTCCACCGTAGATTTAAATGATGTACTAATTTTTTTCTTTCGCAATTAGCAGCATTACCGCGTCACGAAATGTGACGTATACTCGGACACGTTTTGCTTGTTTTGTGATTTGTAGTGTAAGTACTAAATACAATGCAAGTAAAAAAACCATTTTTTAACGTTTTTCGTTGCTGAGTAAATAGAACTGTTAGTGGAAGTACCTGTCTTTTTATATTTATTCGCTTCTAAAGATTAACTTTGTATCATTATTGTAGTCTAACAAATTTGTAAGATAACTATTCATTTTAATTTTTTTATGCATGCTTTTTACTCTTAATGGGGCAATTTCACGCAGCAAGACATTTTAACTCGCGTAAATGTTTGTTGTCGTTTGGTTAGTGAATATTGTTTTTCTAAAGATGGAAATGAGTGGAGACAAGTATAGTAACTAGTTAGTGATGTTTATCTTTACCTTAATAATACTGCATACTTTAGTCTGCAAGAATGTTATTTATTCTTGTTGAATATTATTAATGAGTATTCACAAATGTTTAAAACTATCATGCACCCCCTCTTGATAACATGTTAATTGTCAAGCTAAAATTGGGATTTCGTGTGATGGTCAAATTTTATTTAGTTTTTATTGTGCTTAAACTTTCACTATTAACGAATTCCTAGTTTATATTATCGATACCACTTCATCACCGCATCAGCTCAGGGTGGGCCATGACCTTCCTTATGTAGCCTCCACACTATGGCCAATGGTTCACCACTTCCTGATGGTGACCTTGGACGATGATTCTCGGGTTGCATCCACACTCTGGGCCACTAAATGAGGCGAGAGAGTGGATTCATCCATATGGTCTACTGCGCATCTGGTTGCCTTTCATCTTTCGGAGAAAAACTGCTTCCGAAGCAATCAGCCACCAAGGCCATTTTATAGTCTGCCATCGTTGACCACGATAAGCCATAACCCCTCCAAACGGTGCTAATGGCTGGCAGTGGACCAAAGTGTGGAAGGGCTTTTGGAGAAAAACCGCTTTGGAAGCCATCTTCCGCTAAGGCTATTTTATTGTCTGCCGTTGTTGTCCTCGATAAGCCATACCCCCGCCAGACGGTGGTAATGGCTGGCAATGGACCATAGTGTGGCCTTTAGATTTGAATTCCGAGTATTCTCTTCTTGGACAGATGTCTCCAGTTTTGAGTCTGAGCACCTTCAGATCTGATTGGACCTCGATCCACAGGATCATTGGTCTCCCCTCCAGTTGATTTAGCATTTAAGATGGTGGCTCGGTTACCATTTTGGTCAAATGTCTCGTCCATTAGTCTTTGATTGAAATAAATTCATGTCTGGCTCTTTGTATAATTTATAAATTTCCGATTTTGTTCATCTCCAAGTATCAGTCTTTTTGTGATACCTGTTAGAAATTAGTCACTTTATTTTTATAATAAGTAATTTAAATATTTTATTTTATTACCCTTGATAACCATTGACGATAATATGTTAAGCATGAATTTTTTTTTTTTTTTGAGCCGTGACGTATTGCATACGTCTGAAGGCTTTTTTCCTACCGATAAGTACATAAGAGATTTGAAAAAAAATTTCAATTTTACAACTCTCAACCTCTACTCAATTACGTGTTCTGCAAAGATCGGTCGATTTACTTAATTGAAAAGAATTTACCAAGTATCTAAAAATTTATTATTTAATTTAATTTAATTTATTTAATTATTAAAAATTTATTTTAAAAGTATTTAATCAAATTTTGAAAAATTTTTCTCAAAATTTGTTTTTGATTAAGAATCAATTTGTTTTACGTTCGCCAGATTTCAAACGCTACTGCAAGCACGCCCGCACGTGAAGCATTTCTGTGGTTGAAGCCGACAAGATCATGATTAGAAAAAGAGTGGGTAAGAAGAGGAGTTGGCTATGTGTGTACGGAAGTTAGCCGATGTTTATTTTACTTTTCTTTTAAATTTAATAAATGTAGTTTTAAATGATGCTAACGTTTGTCTTAATACTGTTCAGGATTGATAGGGCGAAATGCTTCTACTTCAACTATTCTATTATAGCTTTAAATAAGCTAACAGTCCCCATAATACTTCGCAGTATCTTTTTTTTCAAAGGCTGCTAATATTTCTTTATCAGTTTCGTCCATCGCTCACGTTTCAGCCGCTGAGTAACTATGGGCCTAATCAAAATTTTATTGAGTAGTACTTTAGTTTCCTGCTAATCACGCTAGATTTTAAATATTTGTGTATTTCATAGGACAACGGTACCACTCCCTGCTTAAAAGTCATTGTCCGAATTCCATAACTCTTCCACCTCTGAACTTTCAACACTTTCTTTTTGCACGATACGGTATTGCTCTATCTTTTCAAGAGTCCTAAGTGGTTACTGGCGTTACTAGAGAATACAGTACTCCAAATAAAAACTAAATTTCAAACAGTCTGTAAAAAGTACCACTGTTGTGGTGCAATGCCGGCGCAGGTATGGTCCGGTTTTCTCTAGGACGCATAAGCAAAAAAAATTTCCAAATCTTAAACGGACAACACATTTTAGTTACGAAATTAAATAATTAAAAGATGGGACAAGAATCATTTTGGTGTCCCAGAGCGTGACTGAAACGCAACCAGAAATCAGGTGGACGAGCAGGTTCACAGCGTTGCACTCTCTCCCTCCAATCAGAGTTCTCCCCTTCTCGCAAGCTCTCCGTGGACTCCTGGACTGAACTGCCGGCAGATTCCCTCTCCTTTCTTCGGGGATCAGCTTCTGAAAACTTAATCCCTTAAAGAATCCTCTTTTTAGATGCACTGCCTCCCTGCCCCCCCCCCCCAAAAAAAAGCGGCACATCCGAAAACCTTATCAGCCCCTTTAGCCAGCCGGCTCCAATTCCCCCACCCCTCAAGAATCGTCGGGTAAAGGGATCAGTGGGAACGATTTTGCAGATATAGTGAAGAGGGTACAGCTGCGAAAATCAGGTCCTGGGTCCAAATTCCTTACACACGCTAAATCAATGAAAAAAAAAGCGGCACATCCAAAAACCTTATCAGCCCCTTTAGCCAGCCGTCTCCAATTCCCCCACCCCTCAAGAATCGTCGGGTAAAGGGATCAGTGGGGACGATTTTGCAGATATAGTGAAGAGGGTACAGCTGCGAAAATCAGGTCCTGGGTCCAAATTCCTTACACACGCTAAATCAATGAAAAAAAAAAGCGGCACATCCGAAAACCTTATCAGCCCCTTTTAGCCAGCCGGGTCCTATTCCCCCACCCCTCAAGAATCGTCGGGTAAAGGGATCAGTGGGGACGATTTTGCAGATATAGTGAAGAGGGTACAGCTGAGAAAATCAGGTCATGGGTCCAAATTCCTTACACACGCTAAATCAATGAATAACTATACAAAATATTGGCGCTATCTTGTTCGAACCCCCAACTGTGCTGTCACGAGTAAATGCGTTTTCTCGATATATATATATATATATATATATATATATATATATATATATATATATATATATATATGGGATATTACGATCCGTTTCACCTATGGCCGGCAACTATTCCGATCTAAAACTTGGTAGCGGTGTGCACGCGATAACGCGTGATCGGTCTTTGACGAGAACTCTCATCACACGATTTGGCTTGATTGGCAAACGAACGTGTCAATTAGAACAAGTAGTCTACCACTAGTCTGGTTATAGCCGAATAGATTGGGTACCTTTTTTCGGTATCGAAAGTAGTCGGTTCGAATCATACTGTTGGTATAGATGTTCTTAATGATCGGAATTGGCCGTATCCATTTCGCGACCAACGTGTCGTATACGCGACGCAGCGGTTTCATTCTTATCAGTCCAGCGTCGCCTCCACCCTATGATCTTTGGTTGAAATTAAAAGACCAGCGTCGCATATGCGTAAACGGAGATCGAAAAGTTTCATTTTAATTTTTAAATGCCAGATTTAATTACGACATACAGTGAATGGCAACGGTTTTCACAACGGTCGACTAGTATAGCATTTACGTGCTGGACCTCAAGGGGTTAAGGAGTCTTATCCCTTTTAAGGTACTTCAGCTTTCAACATTTGTTCTCTATACGTAGCTTTCTACAGTACTTCAAACCGTAATTTTTTTTCGTTCCGGTTTAACTAAAATTATATTGGTTCAGTTCCGGTTTTTGTTCCGAATAATATAACGGTAACATATTACACGCCTTTGACGTCACTGTGATTTTTAATATTAATATTTGTGTTTTGTAATTTTAAATTTAGCAACAAGTGAGTTGTTCTATATATAGTTTTGGTTTAGAGATAACCATGTTCGTATCATAATTAATAAAACGTTATTAATGTATAAATGTAAATATTAAATGTTAAGTAGTAATAAATAATGTGGTTGTGATAACAGTCTTCACGTCATTAGTCTTGATCATTAGGAATACCAATCTATAATTGAGCTGAGTTTCGAAACCGGTATTCCACATATCTGTTTTCGGTTCAGTTGCGAATGAATAATCTAATTTCATGTTCTTTGTACTAAAAATATAATTCTATCATAAAATATGTAATTCTATCAAAATTTAGAATTGCATATTGATAAAACTAATTATTATATATATATACTATATACTATATATATATATTTATTAATATTATATATATTATAAATATATATATATATATATATATATATATATATATATATATATATATATATAATATATATTAATAAATATATATATATATATATATATTAATATTAATATATATATATATATATATATATATATATATATATATATATATATTAGAGACTTGAAGAAATGAAGACAAGAAATAACTTGTACATTTGTGTAGGATAAAGCTCTTATATACATGGTTTCCGCGCACCTGGAAAGTTATGGAAAATCATGAATTTAGACAATGAAATAATTTTGTCATGGAAAGTCTTGATTTTTCAAGTAAAATGAGTAAAAGTCATGGAAAGTCATGGATTCGCTAAACTACCGATTAAAAAAAATGCATTGAATTGTTTAATTCTATTTTTACTTGTCATTTGGCTGAAGTTACTGATTTTGGTATTTATGTATTATCCTATTGACCATATTGCCAAGTAAAATTCGTTCACCAAGGAAACTCAAAGCAAGAAAGCTTAATGGGTGGGTAAATGTATATTATTCTGGTTTTTTCTTAAATTGTAGATTAAAATTTTATTAATATAATAATTTTTTAATAAAAATTAGTTAAACTTATATTTTGTTCAAAAATCTTGTCTCTAGGGATATTGTATATAAACATTATAGGGTTATATTTGACTATTATTCATGGTCACCTGTATAATACCAAAGTACCCTGAATTCAAATTGGAAACATTTTGATTGAAAAATTGCTATATGATTAAACTTAGGTATGTAGATACAACAATTTATTTTATGTGAGTTTTTTAACACTTATAAAGTAAGTTTATAGTTTTTTTATGATAAAATTCCTGTAATTTCTCTAAAAGCATATATTTTATTTGTACGTACATCAAAGTTTTATTCATATATACTTTAACGAAAGCTTTTTAAAGTCATGGAAAATGATCTGCTAAATCGGGGAAAGTCATGAAAAGTCATGGATTTGAAAAATTTTATTTTGGCAGATACCCTGTATATACTATTCTTTTCTGCCCTTTAAGATTAAGAGGTTCCTGCAAGAAAGTGAGAAGCCCAAAGGGTTTTCCAGAATGTAAAGACGAACGATGGCTGATTGGTTAGGGTGCTGGCCTTCGGTACCGGAGTTCGTGGGTTCGAATCCCGTTGTGGCATGGATGTTCGTAGCCGTTCGGAATTGGCTTTAAGCTGTAGGTACCGGCTTCATTAGCCCTCGTGTTGCAATATAAAAGGTTGAATGCTCCTGGTATAGGGTGAAGCTTTCATATATGAATTCTTGTGCAGGGGAAGGGTTGAAAGTTCAACTATTCAACCTTATTTGAATGTCTCAGCTAAGAGAGGCTTTCTATAAAAGGTTAAAAAATTTACAAGTACCTAGGAAACTCCTGCAGTAAAAATGTATCCTTAGAAGAATTAAAGGAGTGTAAAGAGTTGCATTTTTTAAGAATGATTTTGGTTTGGACTAGATAACCATCGCTCTTGATATTAACAACTATAAGTATTTGATGTTTGAAATGTATACATCTTTATCAGTAAATGAATGAGTTAAATTTAAAGATTGACACATTTTTTAAAAGTGTATTGCCTCTTGGTGTTAATGAATTATTCTGTGTTTATGCCATAACTTTAAACTGAAACTCTCATCTCGAAAAATTTTACTTATTCATGTGTGCTAGATCAATGGAATAATTTTGTAGCATAGTTATTGATGTGATTTTTTTCTCGTTTACAGGCATTTCTTCTTGGAAGAGCACATGGAAAATATTTGTGTTACGCCAGACATCGACTGATATCATTAGCAATTCTGACGGACCAATAAATCTTAGGACACGTGAAAAAATAGAATTTAGAACTATTTCTGTAGCAGTTGAATAAGCAAGCAGTTCAAGACAAATATATAGATGAGGGCGAATTACTTTACCAAGATCATATGAATAGAGTTGACCTGCTCAGTAAGATATCAATGATAACACCATCTGATTTTGTCGATCTCATTTTTTCGTGTAACAAAGCAGTAATCCGTACCTCTCCAAACCAATTATCTGACAAGTCTCCTTCAAAACTACGAAGCAGTCATTTTCACTTAGCAGGTTTTGTGTGTGACGATGACCTTTCGTCACACACAAAGAGAACCAGACTTTCACTAAAATTTTTATGGCTAATCTAAAGGTATTTATACAAGAACAAACCTTTGCGTCAAAGTATAGTAATAAAAGTAAAGACAGCATAAGTAAGGCACGAATAAACTGAAGGTACATGCGCGTTTCGCAGCTGTGAGTGAGCTGCATTATCAATGTAAAGAATTTAGAGATTGAAAATCAGACTGAGCGACGAGACAGAAAATCAGCGCCTTAAAAACATCACGCGCTAAGAAATTTCGTGGATAAATAAAACACACATTAAGGCCAGGCACACGATTGCTTTCGGCGGAGTAAAAGGGCAAAACAAAATGGAGACCAAAATTTTTAAGAAACGACCAAAAGTAAAATATTTCCAAACCTTGAGATATTCGGGCATGTTCGAGAGAGAATCTTTCCTCGAGTTCGTTCATAATTTAATTTGAAGATTTTTTTTATATATGTTACGGCCAAACCCCGAAGTTCGGCTAGTTCCCGAATGGGCTGGTCAAATCGCGAAATAGCCAATATCGCCTCACAATCACCGGCCAATGTCCGATCTTTCCTTGATTTCTGGGTTTGGTCAGCCAATTCGGGAACTGGCATGGGGCGATCGGGCCAAAGTCAGAAGTAAAAGGTCCTGAGCAAATTTCGGGTGTTTGTATACCGTAATGCTAATGATAACCACATTATAGCTGCTACAGAGGAGTTTTCCGACGAATGCGCCCATCTTAGGCTCCTAGGATCGTCCTTCGGAACAAAGGGCAAGGAGGTACGGGGGCACTAGGTGGACTGTAGTCTGAAGGGAGAAGTTTTAGTGAGTAAGGATCTTACAGTACCAGAAACCTCCTGGTCTCTTCTGAAAATTTCCTCGCCCTTGGAGAAAACAAAAAGATAATCACATAATCTACTGAATTAGTTTATTACAGAAAATTATCAGTATAATCACTTGTTACAACAGGATGAACTTTTATGACATTTCGAATTGCACAGCAGTTTGTTATATTTACATCTGCAGCGGTTTGTTGAGCACTTTGTTGTGCAACTGATCGTGGGTAGCCTTGACCGCCGGTCAGCAATTGTGGAGAGGTAACGGTTCGTAATGATTTTTCGTGATTCGATACATGGATGCTAGACAGACTGAAAATATAACACTGTCCTTGCTACCATGTGCATGCCGTCATCACACCGGAATCGACAGATGCGCCCCCTACCGAACAATCTTGCTTCAGCGCGTCGAACATTGGCCAGGGAATTCCGGGCACTTCGGGAAGTGGCCAGCCAAAGTCGCATATACACTATTCAATTCCAGTACATCGGACATTGGCCACATGCTCCGGCCAATGTGCGATTTGGCCGGCCGATTCGGGAACTGGCCGAACTTCGGACTTTGGCCGCAACATATATACACACACACATATATATACACACACATATATATAAATATATATATACACACATATGTATATATACATATACAGATATATACACACACATATACACATATATATATACACATATACATATATATATATATATATATAGACACACACATATATATATACACACACACACACACTCCTATACATATACACATCAGGCTTCTTTCAAGCACAAGTTATATCAAGAAGGTTCTGCTCTTTGTAATCACTCGAATGTTCCAAATTCTACTTCTTTACCTGCCGAACTGTGGCTGAATGGATAAGGTGATGCTTTTCGGTACTAAAGTTCGTGGGTTCGAATCCCAATGCTAACAGGGTAGGTTGTAGTCGACGGAATCTGTTTTAAGTAGCCCTCTTGTAGCAAAATAATAAACCGTAGCTCTTAGAGCTATGAGCTATCTACTCCTTTACCTACCGTTAGTATGAATTCTATGGCCTACTCATGTCTTTTTAAATGATCATCAGATTTATGCTCTGAAATTTTTAAATTTTGATATCTCATGCTAGATTTCTTTCTCTAAGCTAACTGCTCCGATGGAACGCTTTATCAAACTTGAACAATTTATCTGCTAATTAAGGTATCCGTCTACGTTCGGAGAACTTTTTTCTTTAAACGTAGAAACTAGTTCATGTTTTTACATTTTTAGGTTTATTTTTATATTATCTTAGAGAATTGCACTTATAAAAATTTCTCCAAGAATAAATTTTTTAAAATTTATGATAAATGAAGAAAATTCGGTAAACAAATTGGTTTTTTTCTAAAGATCTAATTTTTTAATAAATTAAATTATTTCAATGTTTTTTGATGCAACACATTTCTTATACACTGGACTAGTGAATCACCTAAAATCTTTGCTTAATTTCCATTTGGTAAAAAATTTCGGTCCTTCAAAATCCTACACATTAAATTTTTAACGAATTTTCATTACCTTTATATCTAACTATGAGTGTAACATCATTAAAAATTATCCAAATTTAAAGCTTGTAGGTCATTCACTAGTAAATGCTATCAAAAGCATTCATAACAACTTTCAACAAAATATTTTACGAACTTTTTGAGAAATCACATTTCAAGTTGCGACATTTTATTAAAAATACCTTTCTGAAAAAAACGCATTTGAAGTTTATGAAAGCCACTTTAACTGTTAAAAAAATTAAAATACATGTTTAAAATTCCCCACATTTTCTTGCTTCAAAACTTTCTAATTGCCAAGTTGCTAATTATTAAAAATACTAGAAAAATGTTTAAACTAATCTTCATGAAAATTTAAAAAGTTTTGTCCAAAAAATGTTCTTTAAAAGGCTTTAAATTCACAACTTCCGGTTCCGAAGTCGCTATTTCCGTTTTGTTTTGACAGCTGTCACTGATGTTTAAACAGCTGTAACTTTTCATTAAAGTGCCGTAGAGACGAAACAAATACAGATTTAGAAGCCTAGCAGTTGGAATTTTACAATAGAGAAATAAAAAAATTATGGTTTTTGGCAAAAAGTGACGTTTTTAACGTAGACGGATACCTTAAAAGGTTCTTATCAGACGTCTTGTATTCATCGTTATAAATATTCATTCTAAAGTTTCCGAATGTACAGTAGAATCTCGATTATTCGAAGTAATTGGGACCGAATCTACTTCGGCTAATCGAATTAATTTCGAAACCACAATTATTTATACATACTTTCTGATCATTACTCCATGCCAATACCATCCAAAAAACCCTGCACGCAATGCCAAATGAACTGTAGAATGTATAATCAGTAAAGGATTTTCCCGCGCTAGCGCGTGACTGGCTTAGGAGACATCACGCAGCAGCGCGTGATTGGCGCTTTGTTGTTGATGATACCACGTCACGCGCTGGCTCATGACAGACAGTCAACGTGTTAAGAAAATTGGGTGCTCTTTTCGTTTTAATGAGTACCTTTTCGGTGAATGATCTACTTTTTTCTCAAGTGGCACCAAGTAATTCTGAAGTAAGGACCAAGCAGAAGATTCCCAAGCTTGTCCTGCCACTCCCAGAGGTATTGATTAAGAACTTGGTGGACATAGCGACCGCGAGCCTATTTTACATGCCCAAGTCACCTTTAACGAACACGGCGGATCTTAGGCCGACTCTGGCTCCGAACCCGCAACCCTCCAGTTACGAGAGCGTTGCCTTTTAGCTACCCCGGCTCATTAATCGATGTTTTCACACCTTGTTTACTTTCGAAATCGGAGTCTATAATTGGTATGGTTTTTTCAAGATGTTCTTATCCATATTTTTTATATCTTTACTGCCTTTCCCAAACAATTAGCGTCTCTTCTCTTGCGTTAAGATTTCATCTCATCCTCCTAATTGAGAAAGAAAATTTACTGCTTTTAATAATTTTTATTATTTATTTATAATTTTGAATGTGTTCTAGGCTTGATTTACTTAAATCTGAGCTTAACCATCTCAGGCATCGTCATAGATAAAGTTGATAGAGCATAAAGCTGATCTTCGTTTAACAAGACATTAGAAAATCTAACAGTAGTTTCTATTCATGAAATGTAAGGGATTAGAGCTAAAAGGTTTTCGGGGAGAGTCGAAAGTCTTGATCCAAAGAATAGCAAACTTATAATAATAATAATAAAAGAAATACATCACCCACTCACAATTACGTACTTACATAAGTATTATACATGTTGTTGTTGCATATG
>CM063507.1:104168820-104213835 GCA_032207245.1 Pardosa pseudoannulata | reverse complement strand
ACGGCCCTAGGTGTAGAACGAATGAGGACAATTGCCACAGGAAATCATAAACTGACTTATTTCATGTATAAAATCATGCGAGACCTGTATAAATACCTATTAACACCTTTTTGTTTTGTTCTATTCTGCGACCGCTGTTTCATACCTCCCGACTCCAGCGAGTGTTACGCATGATCATGTTAGCGTATAATTGTTTAACGTTTATTAGTTTTGTATTGTATCAAGGGCCTGCCCCATGGGGCGCTTGGGGCACGAAAATTTACTCCAGTGCTTGAAACACATATTAAGTAGGGGGGAAATGACAAACATACGCTACCATCGTTAAGTTTTAATAAATTATTGTTCGAGGTAATTGTGTTAGTCATGAACTCTATTGTTTCCTATTTACATTATTTTATTTTACTGTTATTTAAAGGATAATTAATCCCCTCAACAAACCTGGTGCTCTTTTTATAATATGGGTTATTGCATATTTATAACACAGATTATTAGCAACGTACCACTATAAACCGTTAAATCATCTCATCAATTTAAATTATTTTTAATTCTATTATTTATTTTCTGCACCACAGAGCTTGTGGGTGTGACAAGGTAAAAATAAAAAAAGTAGTGTACTCTAGGTCTTTAAAAGTCCTTTATTTTTAGCATGGCTAAACAGAGATAATAATGATTACGTAAAATGAAAATTTGGTGTTTTTGATTTTGAATATTACTTTAATGCTAATTTCTTAAATATGTTTGCTAATTCAATGTTATAATTTTTGTGTGACTGTAATTATGATAACTTGCCGTTATAAATTTGCATGGGGATGAAGGTCACAATAACTGGATTGTGACCTGGACACAAATGTATCTTAGTCGGACCATGATTGTATCCATTATGTATACATCAAATATCATGCAAATCGGTCCTCTAGTTCTGTAGATAATTGATAAAATTTGAAATTTCGCTTAATTTTGAACATGAGAGTAGTTGTGTATGAGTTGTTATGTCACGCATGGAGGTGTAGAAAAATATTAAGATACGAAATTTCTGCTTCAGAAAAATATTTTTATTTTCAGCATTTATAGAAATGTCTAAAATATATATATATATATTACATCAATTTACATAAGTATGAAACACATGTATAGAATAAAATGAAAAGGAAAAAGAATATGGTGACTCGAAATACCTGTTTAATCTATTACTTCGCCATTTTTTGTTTCTAAATAAATGGAGAATATAAAAATGGAGAAATAAATTTTGCATCAAGCTGAGAATCAAGGACTAACAGTACACAAATGGGTAATTTCTAATTAAAAACATTGATAATACAAATAGAACAAATATATTAAGACTGAAATACATGCTTAATATTTGTTATTTCCCCCCCCTTTTTTTTTAAACAGAGCTATATTAAATTTTACATTGCACTGAAAAGACAAAGAATAATGGCATACAGATGAGCAAATCCTAATTAAAAACATGAATGATGCATAAAATAAAATGCAATTAGAGAACAAATACATTGAATCACAATGGGTGCTTAATAATTCACTTTTTTCATTTCTCTATTTTTATAATGGAGCCATAGCAGTTTTACATTGTATAGAAAAGACAAAGAATATCAGAATTTCGCTTAATTTTGAACATGAGAGTAGTTGTATATGAGTTGTTATGTCACGCATGGAGGTGTAGAAAAATATTAAGATACAAAATTTCTGCTTCAGAAAAATATTTTTATTTTCAGCATTTATAGAAATGTCTAAAATATATATATATATATATATTACATCAATTTACATAAGTATGAAACACATGTATAGAATAAAATGAAAAGGAAAAAGAATATGGTGACTCGAAATACCTGTTTAATCTATTACTTCGCCATTTTTTGTTTCTAAATAAATGGAGAATATAAAAATGGAGAAATAAATTTTGCAATAAGCTGAGAATCAAGGACTAACAGTACACAAATGGGTAATTTCTAATTAAAAACATTGATAATACAAATAGAACAAATATATTAAGACTGAAATACATGCTTAATATTTGTTATTTCCCCCCTTTTTTTTTTAAACAGAGCTATATTAATTTTACATTGCACTGAAAAGACAAAGAATAATGGCATACAGATGAGCAAATTCTAATTAAAAACATGAATGATGCAAAAAATAAAATGCAAATAGAGAACAAATACATTGAACCATAATGGGTGCTTAATAATTCACTTTTTTCATTTCTCTATTTTTTTAATGGAGCCATAGCAGTTTTACATTGTATAGAAAAGACAAAGAATATCAGTACATATGGGAGTAAATCCCAATTAAAGACATTGATAATGCATAAAATAAAATGCGAATACATATTAAGCATATTGAACCAGAAATGCATGCTTAATATTTCACTTTTATTATTATTCAAATGCAGCTCTTGCAATTTTACATTGCATTTATGATTAAATAATAATTGTACACAGAAAGAGTAAATATGGATATTCATAAAATAAAATTGGTGAGAGCATGAAATGCATGTTTGTTTTTTTCTCTTTATTAAAATGAAGGTAGTGCACATTTTATGTTGCACTGAAAAGCAAAGAATAACAGTACACAGAGAAATAAATCAACCCCAATTAACCCCTTCCGGTAAAATGACGAGTCTAGCTCGTCATTAGTTTTTCATTCCACACCGCACAATGATGAGCTACACTCGTCATGCGATTAAAGTTACTGTTAAATATGATAATTAATTTAGTTAAAATTTCTAGTGGACTGAATTTGGCAACCTTTTAGAAAATCACAAGTCACTATCGCATATTGTTTACTTAGAATTTCTTGGTAAAGTCATTGCCGAATTAATGAGTCAGAATAAAAGAAAACCTACTAAGAAAAGCCGTGTGTGTTACAAGAATCAAATTAAAAGTGAGACTACTTGGCGGTGTAAACAATTAAGAATTCCTTTGCACTTTGTTTTGAAAAGTACCACTAGCTTGAAGACTATTATCTGTATAACTTATTAATGTTTTGCTTTGATATTTTCTTAATTTTACTGTTTCTGATATTATTTAACACTATGTAAAAAGTGGATTTTAATTAAGAATATGTAAGAATTGTAAAATGAAACAAGTTTTTTAAATAAAAATTAAATGGTTATTTCATGCACAGTTTTTCATTATTAAATCATACTGGAAGGGGTTAAAAACCTGAATAATGCATAGAATAAAATGCAAATAGAGAATATGTCAAACCTGCAATTTATGTTTAATATTTCGTTTGTTTTTTCTCTTTTTATTTATGACGAAACCATAGCTATTTTACAATGCATTGAAAAGACGTAGAATAACAGTATACAGAGGAGTAAATCCTAATTTAAAAATATGAATAAAGCATAGAATAAAATGAAGAGAACAAATAAATTGAATCTGAAATGCATGCTTAATATTTGAATTTCTCCTTTTCTTTTTTTTAAATGAAGCCACAACAATTTTAAATTACACAAGAAAAACAAATACAGTAGAACCTTGATTATCTGAACTTTTCCGTTAACTGAAGTCAGTTTCTTATTCACCTTTTTTTTTTCCCTTTCTACTATCCTCCAAAGTTTTCTCTTTACAAACTTGCATTTTTTAAAGTTTTCTTTTTTCCCACATTCCTTTGGTATGCAAGCCGTCCTTTCCAAACTACGAGTGCAGATAAATATTTTGGAATTCCCATTTTTAGAATTCTTTCTCGCAAGCACAGTTCTTGGTATGAGTGTGCTCTTTAACACTTTCAAACATTCGTGTTCTAAACAAAAATACACCTTATTTCGAAATTTGGAAGGTCTTACAGCTGAGTCCCAGACAATCCAAATGTTATTGCCCCAATGACATTGCAACATATTAAACTAGATGATTATTGAAGTCTTGATTATCTGAATATGGTTCCCACTCTTTTTCGAAAAGAAAAATTAAGGACTTTCTAAGGACCAAAGTAACTTTTTATAAGGACCTACTTGAAATACATGGCACGACATAAACCCTATTTCCTGGGGAGCATATTTTAATGATTATGAACCAGACAAGGCAATGCTCAATAAATGCCCTAGAATATTTCAGAATTAAGTTTTTAAAAATGCCTAAAAATTAATATAAGATAAATCTATGCAAAAGATTATTTGTGAAATAAGTTTTCTAGCTCATGACCATAAAAAGTACTAATAAACTGAAAGTATTTTCATAATTTTTTAAGGATATGAAGGAAAGGAATTTTGAATTACTACAGTAATATACTGACAACATATATGTATTTGAGGATTTTCTTTATTATTAATACTGCATTTTTGGTTAGAAAATGTAAAAGAATGTTAGGAATATTAACAAATATTTAGTTACTATTTAAAAAGAAATTTCCAATAGTGCAAGTTCACACATATAAATAATTTCATTTTAAACGTTCCAACAGATTTCTTGTTTCAAAAATTTTTTCGCTCAAGTTCAGTAAGTCAGCTACTTTTTCTTTTATATCTTTCAATGGAAGAAATTGATTGCACTCCAGTTTAAAATTTAAGGAGTTATTAACAGGGTATCTGCCCAAATAAAATTTTTCAAATCCATGAATTTTCATGACTTCCCTGATTTAGCAGATCATTTTCCATGATTTTAAAAAGCTTTCGTTAAAGTATATATGAATAAAACTTCTGATGTACATACAAATAAAATATATGCTTTTAGAGAAATTACAGGAATTTTATCATAAAATAAAACTACAAACTTACTTTATAAGTGTTAATAAACTCACATACATAAAAATAAATTGTTGTATCTACATACCTAAGTTTAATCATATAGCAATTTTTTAATCAAAATGTTTCCAATTTGGTATTATCCAGGTGACCATGAATAATAGACAAATATAACCCTATAACATTTATATACAATATCCCTAAAGATAAACTTTTATTTTGTGCAAAATATCTTAACTAATTTTTATTAAAAAATAATTATTGTTATATTAATAAAATTTTAATCTACAATTTAAGAAAAAACCAGACTAATATACATTTACCCACCCATTAAGCTTTCTTGCTTTGAGTTTCCTTGGTGAACAAATTTTACTTGGAAATAGGGTCAATAGGATAATATGTAAATACCAAACTCAGTAACTTCAGCCAAATGACAAGTAAAAACAGAATTAAACAATTCAATGCAATTTTTTAATTGGTAGTTTAGCGGATCCATGACTTTCCATGACTTTTACTCATTTTACTTGAATAATCAAGACTTTCCATGACAAAATTAATCCATTGTCTAAATCCATTATTTTCCATGACTTTCCAGGTGAGCGGAAACCATGTTTTAAGGACCTTTGACAAAAATTAAGTAGTTTTAAGGCTCCTTAAAAATAAAAGCTAAAATTAAGGAGTTCTTAAGGACTTTTAAGGACCGTGGGAACCCTGCTTAAGTAGGTTTAGTCCCAATTACTTTGGATAATCGAAGTTCTGCTGTATGACAGTACACAGGATGTACAAATGGAGTAAATCAGGGCCGTAGCCAGAAATTATTTTCGGAGGGGGACCAAGGAAGAAAGACATCTTTATTTGTGAATGATACTTCAATTAATGAAAGGAAAAGCACTATATTTCCAGAATACAGAGCCGGAAATACAGTACTGTATTTCCGGCCAGCGGCCCAGGAAGACTTTTATGATCTGAGCGGTATTTTTTTAAGAAAATAACTGTTTATTTTCATGAACAGTTAAGCAGATAGCACACATACACACAAACGTGGGACATTATCTATCTACAAAATGGTCTTTCAAAAATTTCAAGGGGGGGTACCAGTCCCCCAAATCCCTCCCCCTGCCTATGGCTTTGGAGTAAATCTTAATTAAAATCATCGAAAACTATTATATAAAGTTTTCAGGCATCAGTTCTACCTTGTGTGACATCAAGGCCGTAGGCAGGGGGAGGGATTTTGGGGACTGGTCCCCCCCCAAAAAATTTGAAAGATCATTTTGTAGATAAATGTCTCCTATTTGTGTGTGTGTGCTATCTGCCTAGCTGTTCATGAACATAGAAAGGTTTTCTCTTAGAAGAAGAGGAGAAAAAAAAAACCGCTTAGACTGTTATATATTTGTTATGTGTGGCAACACCACTATTTCATTTTGTACTTTGGCAACAACTTATCATTGTGGATATTCTGTACATCTCAGTATGTGTGTGCTATGCATAATTTTAGTTAATAAAAGCTTACCAGATAAGCGTAAAATAATTGCTCTCTTTTACATCAATTTTATTAACTAATATTAGTGAAGACTTGTTCTTTTCGATACATCATTCGCGGAATGGATCGTTTGCTGAGGCCAGAGAGGTTTGATGTTGATCCCACGTGTTCGGGTGCTGAATCCAGATGGAAACATTGGAAAAGAACATTTACAAACTTTTTAACTCAAGTTACTGATCTGACCGAGGAATGTAAGCTACAACTTTTGTGCAATTATGTTTCGGCTAATGTGTTTTTATTCATAAATGACGCCGATAGTTACTCTACTGCCATAGATGCTCTGGATTCATTATATATCACTAAAAGAAGTGAAATATTCGCTCGCCACTGCTTAGCTTCTAGAACCCAACAAGCTGGTGAGTCGGTAAATGAGTATTTCCAGATATTACGACAGATGAGCAAAGATTGTAATTTTAAAGCTGTCACTGCTGACCAATACAAAAATGAGTACATGAGAGACGCATTCATCAGAGGCTTAAGGAATCCACGCTTCCGTGAACGCCTGTTGGAGAACATTACGATTACGCTTGAAAACGCTGTTGACCAGGCCAGAGCTTTAGAGTCTGCTGAGCATCATTCCGCTTCATACCTACCGATAGCAAACTCAACTCCTGCTGATCTGCAAAATATAGATGCAGATACCAGTCTTACAGCAGCTGCCCAAATACGTCCAGGAAAGTGTTTCTTTTGTGGATATGATCGTCATCAAAGAAGCGCTTGCCCAGCTAAAGATTCACAATGTCGAGGATGTGGAAAAAAAGGGCATTATCAGAGGGTATGCAAATCAAAATCAGTGTGCAACTCGATAACACCCATTGCTTCCACCTTTCTTTTGGCTTCAGCTTCAGTTGTTCCTCATAGCCTTCAGAAGTCATTTGTCAAAGTGCACATAAATGGGATTGAACTGAATGCTCTGATTGATACAGGAAGTGCCTTGAGTTTCTTAAACCAGAACTTAGTAAAAATGTGTAGAATTCATGTAAACCCGTGTTCCAGCACTAGAATATCGTTGGCAAACTCCACTTTGAGTTCTGATATTGCAGGTCGTTGTACAGTTACATTAAAATTACAAACCCATGTATACAAGAATGTGGAATTGCTGATAATGGAAAATCTCTGTGCAGATGTCCTAATTGGACATGATATTTTAGAAGACCATTCTTCGGTGGAATTTAATTTCAATGGCAATAGAACTCCCCTTAAAATTTGCTCTGTTGCTACTGCTCAGGTGCCCCCAGTCTCATTATTTTCGAATTTGACCCCTGACTGTAAACCTATCATTACTAGATCTAGGCGCCAATCTGAAGAAGATAAAAAATTCATTGCGGCCGAAGTCAATAAATTGCTGGCAGAGGGAGTTATTGAGCCAAGCCATTCCTCCTGGCGTGCTCAGGCCTTTGTTGTTAAAGGGGAAAACCACAAACCCAGGATGGTTATTGATTATTCACAAACCATTAACAAATTTACATTGCTTGATGCTTATCCACTACCTAAAATTGAAGAACTAATATCTGAAGTATCCAAATATGAAATATTTAGCTGCATAGACCTCAGAAGTGCTTATCACCAAGTGCCAATAAACAACTCTGAAAAACACTATACTGCTTTCGAAGCTGTTGGCAAGCTATATCAGTTCCGCAGGGTCCCTTTTGGTGTTACAAATGGTGTTGCAAGTTTTCAAAGAACTATTGACAAGATAATTGCTGATGAGAAGTTACAGGGAGTTTATCCATATCTGGATGATGTCACAATATGTGGTAAGAACCAAAATGAACATGATAACAACTTAGAAAAATTTTTGAATGCAGCCAAAACAATATAATCTGACACTGAATGAAGAAAAATGCACGTTCTCCACAAGAAGTATAAAGTTATTAGGATACTGCATATCAAACAAAATAATAAAACCAGATCCAGCTAGACTTAAACCGTTAATGAATCTACCTATCCCAAATGATACAGCTTCTTTACAACATACATTGGGCATGTTTGCACATTACTGCCATTGGATTCCCTCCTTTTCCAACAAAATTCGGCCTCTGTTGGCTAAAGGTCCTTTCCCCCTCTCAAAAGAGGCTGTGGAAATATTCAGCTCCCTGAAAACAGACATTCTCAATGCATCTCTGTCAGCTATTGAAGATAACATACCATTCCGTGTAGAAACTGATGCATCTGAATTTGCTATTGCAGCCACACTTAGCCAGGCTGGTCGGCCAGTTGCTTTCTTCTCCAGAACTCTAAGTACTTCAGAACAGAAACACTCTTCGATTGAGAAGGAAGCTTATGCCATTGTTGAATCCCTCAGAAACTGGAGGCATTACTTAATTGGTAGACATTTTGAGGTATTCACAGATCAAAGGTCTGTTACATTTATGTTTGACCAAAACCATAACAGTAAGATTAAAAATGAAAAAATCATGCGATGGAGATTAGAACTTGCTTGTTTTAAATTTGACATCATTTACCGCCCAGGTAACAAAAATGCCAGTGCTGATACATTATCCAGAATAACTGTAGCAGTTACATACCCAGAGATGAACCTAGCTAAATTACACGAGGACTTATGCCATCCTGGCATCACCAGAATGTATCACTGGACACGATCAAAGAACTTACCCGTATCCTTGGATGACATCAAGAAAGTTGTGAACTCATGCCACTGCTGCAATTAAATTAAACCTCGTTTCTGTAACTTTGAAGGAAGACTGATTAAAGCAACTTCCCCATTCGAGAGGTTAAATGTGGACTTTAAGGGTCCCCTACCAACATCTTCCAAGAATCGCTATTTGCTTACTGTGGTTGATGAATTTTCAAGATTCCCTTTTGCCTTCCCTTGCTCAGATATATTAGCTGCAACTGTAATTAAGAACTTGCAAAGCATTTTCTCAGTGTTTGGTATGCCTGCATACATCCACTCAGACAGAGGATCATCATTTATGTCCCAAGACTTAAAATCATTTCTGACCTCACTCGGTATAGCTACCAGCAGGACAACAGCCTACAATCCTCAAGGAAATGGCCAGATTGAGAGGTACAATGGAATTATTTGGAAAACCATTCAGTTAACTTTAAAATCAAGAAAGTTGGCAATTGAAAATTGGGAAAAAGTACTTGATACAGCCTTACATTCCATTCGGTCCCTATTATGTACTGCAACCAATACCACATCTCATGAAAGGATGTTTACCCATGCAAGACGATCTTACAATGGTCGTTCATTACCCACTTGGCTGACTCATCCAGGTTCAGTACTGATGAAAAACTTTGTTCGAGGTAGTAAGTATGAACCAATTGTCCAGGAAGTCGAACTGATTGAAGCAAACCCAGACTATGCTCATGTGAGACTTCCAGATGGACGTGAAACTAGTGTTTCCATACAACACCTTACACCCAGAGGAGAAGTTAACTTACCCGTCGAAGAAAATATCAATGATAATTATCCTCAATTACCAACCGCTACCTATAGGAGTACAGAAGAGTCTAGTGATTTTTCATTAGGATCACAATCTTCACAAGAGGATACTCAACAACAGACAGGTGTAATTCCACAAGACGTTGTGTCACAGAGCTCTACAAGTTCTGAGAGTCCCAAGAGTGATATGCTCCGACCTAAGCGACTCAGGCGTCAACCTGCTTATTTAACAGATTATTTGACTGATTAAAAACTGTAAGAAGGGGGGAGGGTGAATGTTATATATTTGTTATGTGTGGCAACACCACTATTTCATTTTGTACTTTGGCAACAACTTATCATTGTGGATATTCTGTACATCTCAGTATGTGTGTGCTATGCATAATTTTAGTTAATAAAAGCTTACCAGATAAGCGTAAAATAATTGCTCTCTTTTACATCATAGACCATAAAAGTTTTGCTGGGCTGCTGGCCGGAAATACAATGTTTTCCCTTTCATCAATAGAAGTACTATTCACAAATAAAGTTGCCTTTCTCCCTTGGTCCCCCTCCGAAAATAATTTCTGGCTACGGCTCTGTGTGACATGGTTATTTTTAATAAAATATATCTATACAAGAATTATACTTCATTACTTATTATAAACTTAAAACGTAATATCAGCATACAATGAATAATGGAAACAATGTGTGACTAGATAAATTATTATGGCAGATATTTTTAGCAATTATTTAACTTGATGATGTACAGACTATGGGCTTATGGCTATATGTGGCATATTTTACAAGTAATTTGAATTACCCTAATTTCCGGCATATAATCTGCTGGTACGAATTTCGCGATATTTTCAGAGAAAAATAATGTATAATCTGCAGATTAAATTTCCATTTTAATCTCATGTGATTCAGTTTTCAATGTATATGAAAAAAAAATATTATACCTTTTAGTGTTAAAAAACTTAAATTTAAACTCTTTAAAGAAAATGTTATCATTAAGTAAATTAAAAAAAGTAATCTAATAAAGTGAAAATTTGTATAGACTTAAAAAATTTTATATTTAACAGCAGTAAAAAAAATATAGTCAAAATATTTACATTAATGAGTACAGAAACAATGATACAAATAAATTATTGGAACCCATATTTTAATAAAAAAGATGTTAAACCTTAGAATTCTTAAAATACATCTTTTCATTTTAATTTAATATGGTTATTTGCGATCTGTAATAAAATTTTATATTGTTGTTTTGGCGCCATCTGGCGAGCTGAAAGTGAAAAAAAATGAAGAATTCAGCCAAATGCCTCTATTTCAGATTATACAAGTGTTATTTCTTGATAGAAATAAATATACAAAATGGAATATATTAATTTAATTGGGTATTTTTATCCAAACCGCTATTATTTGGCTGAAAATAATTTTTAATCCTCATTTTTTTAAAAAAATTTCTGTGTAAATATGAGCAGGCTACCTTCTATTATTCCATATGAAGGATATTTGTAAATTTTATTATAAAAATAAATTTTAACAGCAGATAATACGCGGCGGCGTATAATACACATTAGAAGGAAATTTAAACCTTTTTAACATATAATCCGCGGATTATACGTAGGAAATTAGGGTAAAGCTCCATTACGGAACAGATTAAACTAATTCAAGGCACCAGTGTATTTTGAAATTAAAGAATGCATTTCAGAATCTATTTGGGGCAGCTCAAAATCATACAATCCTGTTACACAAATATACAAATTTACCCTATTAAATTCTGACCAATACATAAAGCATACAAATTGACAGATACACACATTTAACCTGACAACATCAACTATAATAAAATTCAACAAGAATGTCGATATGAAACAGCATTTAAATGAAATTTTTAAATTCAGCTTTCACATCCAAAACAAATTAACAAAAATGATGAAGGATTTTAATCCCAGTAAAAGCAAATGGATATTTACAAGTAAATAGTTATCACAATAAATATATAACAATTGGATCTGAAAGACACAACATACAATATATACAAATTAAAATGGCACTTTTTTAACACTTTTCTCTATCATAAAATCAAGTATTAACAATATATATTAAAAAACTTCAGGAAAAACAATATTGCTAGATAAAACAGGATTCTTTATAAACTAAATAACTGTTATTGTAATAACAATCATGATAATATATATATATAAACATGAATACAAGCAATTTATACTGCATATTTAAGATTTTGATTGAAGTACTTTAGTTGCAGTCAAGCAATACTGTGAATACTATCTTTCCATAAATTTAAAGACAGCCCTGGTGGCAACATTTATGCCAAAGTGGAAAAAATGGCATGAAAAACCCTCGTGGTAAAAATTTTTGAGATAATTCTTGCCAATGGCAAATTTTAACAAAGCTTTCTCTTACTCTGTAAATGTACAACATTTCAGGAAAATTCTTGAAAGTCAGTACAACAAATTGATCTTATAAGATAAGTGAATTGGTTTTATATTGATAAGTGTATTGATAAGTATTTGAAAGTCAGTACAACAAATTGATCCTATTATCAAATTTCTATTAATAAAACATGATTTTAAAGAATCACAATTCCCTAAAACATACTTTTCTCCTAGTACTGTTAAATTAATTACGACTTATGAAATTAGTTAATCTGCTTATGATATTTCACAGAAAACTCGTGAGCTTATTACACATTTAGGATTTTTTTTTCCTCAATGCAGAAGTCTAATCTGACAGTTATCCTAATGCCATACAGAGATCAAATACACAAGTAATTTAGAAATTTGTCCTCATTCTGCTACTATTGAAATAAAAATTCACATTTTTCCTTTTATTCATTCTAATATTAGAAACTTTTATTTGTCAATACAGTAGAACTTCTTTTTAAGGACCCCACGATAAAACGACCCCTTCATTAGAACGATCATCTTAAAAAGTCCCAATTATTTTACCATATGAATATGTTAATTTTGAATCATTACGACTCCAATCATATTATTTTTCATTAGAACGACCACAAATTTCAGTCTGCAAAACTCATGAGCAAGTAGGGTATTTCAGAATTATTGTACTGTGGTGCAACTTCAAGAACCCTGCATTCCTCTCATTGTGTTTGCTTAAAGGAGGGGAGGGAGCATGACATAAAGGGGAGAACTAAATCTTCAATTATCTTTCGATGAGTTTGTCACGGTAGATGAAACTTTACAGTGCTGCAGAGAAAATTTGAATGTGGACAATATTATTGCTCGTATTACCAGAAATAAAGAAATGTGCTATTCCGATGATAGAGAAGAAATCGTCCAAGCTTTTGAAAAACTCAATGAAAAAGAAGCCTTCAATACAATCAATGCCTTGGATGAATGAAATCCCCTTTAGGGCAGCCCTTGAGGGATTCCCCAAGAGCAAAGCACTGCGACCAGAGGTCTATTGTACCCATACCCAAGAAGAACAAAACACAACCCAAGTGCACTTAAGAGAAAAGGCCACAAGCTGAGGTAAATCTCAGCAAACAGCTAACAGGGATGTCCTGCAGCTCCCAAGGCTCAAGGAGGTGGCGACCAAGGTGCTCAAACCTAAGAGCCGAGAAATACTCGCAATCACACAAAATGTGGCGAACAGTCTTATCCTCAAGATGGCAGCCACAGCACAAGGGATCAAATCAATGCATTGTGTCAATATTTTGAAGAGCAATGCATAATTTCTTTGCTCAATCTTTTAAAATTATTTTTCAATTCGTTAAAACAAGCTTTAGTTACAACAACCATATGATGTTGGTCCCATAGGGGGTCGTTATACTGAGATTCTACAGTACTACAAGCAGAATAAACAATTATCTTAATGCAATACAGATATCAAACACACAAGTAATTTAGAAAGATGCTGAAAAGCTCAGATTTTTATTTTATCCATTCCAGAAACAAAAACTTCCCCAAAATGTCTATTTTCAAATATAATGTTTAAAAAATGTTAAATAATGCAGCAATTTATGTTTTAAATTAACCCTTTGCCTTAAAACAATGTATGGGAGACATGATCGTACTGCTGTGCCTAAAATGAGAACCTTGTATCACACACATGAGAACATCACACGTGCCTAAAATGAGAACCTCGTATCACACACGTGATGATTCTGTCTGGCCAAAAGTGAAAAGCTCGTGTCAGACACGTGATGATTCTTTCTGGACAAAAGTGAAAAGCTCGTATCAGTAATAAAACAATACCCCTTACAAAATTTTGACAAATATTATACATCATTCACTTATAGGTTATTCATGCAATAAATTCTACATAGAAAATATTTAAATGACTGAAAATTTTTACTTTTGTTATATAACCAAAAACATAGAAATAATATGTGAAATAAAAAGATTAATAAATATTTTTAATAAAAATGAAATGAAATATAACTATCAAATTCTGTGGTTTTATCAAATAGTTAATGCAGTACTATTAATGTCCACTGCCTTGCTCACAATTTAGTCCACAATGAAACTGCTTCTGGTCACGATGGAGCACACAATCATGGCTTGATTCAAACAGCAAGAGGTTAAAGAGCACAAATTCTCCATCATAATTTTTGTTTTCATTTTCTAATTAAATTACTCATTATATATTGAAATTGTTCTTTAAATAAAACCTTTTTAGATAGTTTTCTTACAGCTGTATCTGCAGTATAAAATGAAAATTATATAACATGTAAAAATAAAAAAATTCAACTTTCATACAGTTCTTTCCTTTTCTATTTTTATTATTTATTTATTTATTTCGCCATTATCCCAGTAAAAATAAATTTTTGATTTGTATATCTGGGTGTTTGCTGGAAGACAGTACTGGTTTGGAATAGAATTTTTACAACTTTGATTTTAAAAAAAGATTCTACATGCCTTTAGAACATTATTGATGCTGTATTCTAAAAATGTCAATTATACTGATACAGATCAAGGGACTACTTACAGAGTATCTGTCAAAATAAAATGTTTTAAATCCATGACTTTTCATGACTTTCCCTGATATAGCAGATCATTTTCCATGACTTTAAAAAGTTTTCATTAAAGTATATATAAATAAAACTTCTGATGTACATACAAATAAAATATATGCCATAAGAGAAATTACAGGAATTTTATCATAAAAAAGCTATAAACTTACTTTATAAGTGTTAATAAACTCACATATATAAAAATAAAGTGTTGGATCTACATACCTAAGTTTAATCATATAGCAATTTTTCAATCAAAATGTTTCCAATTTGAATTCAGGGTACTTTGGTATTATCCAGTTGACCATGAATAATAGCTAAATATAACTCTATAATGTTTATATACAGTATCCCCAGAGATAAACTTATATTTTGTGCAAAAATCTTAATTTTTATTAAAAAAATATTAATTATTATATTAATAAAATTTTAATCTACAATTTAAGAAAAAACCAGAATAATATACATTTACCCACCCATTAAGCTTTCTTGCTTTGAGTTTCCTTGGTGAACAAATTTTACTTGGTCAATAGGATAATACATAAATACCAAACTCAGTAACTTCAGCCAAATGGCAAGTAAATATAAAATTAAACAATTCAATGCATTTTTTTAATCGGTAGTTTAGCGGATCCATGACTTTTACTCATTTTACTTGAAAAATCAAGACTTTCCATGATAAAATTAATCCATTGTCTAAATCCATGATTTTCCATGACTTTCCAGGTGTGCAGAAACCATGTACTTAGTGATCAGTAACTAGTCCCTTGACCAATATTGGTGTATTTGGACTGGAGTGCTTAGGTCAGGGGTAGTACTAGATACTAATAAAATATCAAAACACACTTCTTAAAAAAATTAGGACAATTTCAGAACACAATTTTAAAACATACATTACCTATATAATAACACAAATTGAATATTTACATAAACCCGTTTGCATTTCAGATTGTTTAAAATATACTAAAGTAAAATTTAACAGTTAATGAAAAATAAAAATTAGAAACCAATTTTTAAAAAAACATTGATAATTTTTAATAGATAAGTAGCAAAAATATTAAATCTGAATAATTAGCAGAAATTAGATTATAACTTTCTAATAAATAACAGAAAAAAAATTATGCTGTTTAAAAAAAGTTGAAAAAATAATTATTGCAGGATTGTTTTCTTTTTCCATAATATATCTGATGAATATATCATTTAATTAATACACTGCAATAAACTTTACAAAAACTTGCAAATGTCTCAGGAAAAAAGATAAAAAAAAACAATAGAGGAACATACAAAATTGCTATTGAAAAAAATTTTAATTTTATAGATAATTGCAACATATGAATATTTATGTGATTTCAAGATTTACACAACAAATAATCAGATTTAAGACCCTTTTTTAAAAATAACTTCAGTATTTTCAGAACAAATAACACTCTTACATTGGATTGATTCATAAAAATTTAAGCAAGTTAAAATTTAATTTGTTGTTAATAAAAGATGTCTAAAACAATGGTAAAATTAAGCAGGTAAAAGCTGGAAACGAGGAAGATGTTTATCCTTGAAATAAGATGGTGCAACTTGGAGGAGGCTTTCTTCACTAATCCTAAAGATATTCCTATAACAAAAAAGTTTTTATAATTAAAATTTGCCTAGAATTTTTTTAACTAAAAATTTTTATTTTCTTAAAAAAATGAAAACACAAGCCTTATAATTGCAGTATAAAATCAAAGTTATAGAACACATTGAATTTTAGACATTTTTTGCAATCTGTACAACAATACTGGGCAAATCATTCAGTAACTGAAGCTAAATAAAGAACAGGGATGCAATGGGTGTCATTTTGGCCAGTTACCGGATATCTGACCAGATGTCAGTATGTTTTGCACTTTTAATTTTTAAATTTATTTTAAATAAATCAGCTTTATGTACTTTATTTTTTAAACTAAATTGTAGTATTTTTCTCACCTTTTATATTTTTTAATTAGTGAACTATTTGTACCATATTTTATTTAAATTTTCCCTTTATTTTAAGTTTTAGTACTCAATATCTCAATTCACATTGTTTAATTTAAAAAATCAAATCTGAATAAAAGCAGTTTTAATAGTCCTTTATCTTCTTTCTTTAATGATTCTTATGTTTGTGTATGAAAAATTTCAAGAACATAGTCCCACTTTTTCTTTATAGTAAATGTCTTTATTCTTCTATCCCCCAACAAAGTAAGTTTATAATGAGCTCAGTGGCCGAATGGTCAAAGCACGAGATTCAGACCCGAAGTTTGTGGGTTCGATGCTTGCCATAGAGGTTCATCCAAAGTGTGGATTTTTAAATTAAAAATATCCTCAATATCGTGTTACGATTTATCAGATAATTCTCATGACCATGCGTTACAGAAGTGCTGGCTTAGAGGGCTTGGCCCAAGAGAGCCAGTCAAGTGAGCTCCAGAGCAAAGTAAGTTTTGGCCCTTGGCTGTGCTCAGCAGAGAACTAGACTGATTCTCTATAGCCCCATTTACATGTGCCAGTCATGTACCCTTCTTTTTACCCAGGTAAAGGGATTTTGCTTGTAGGGTCGGAGAAACCCGTTTACATGGTCAATTATTTCTACCCTCCATTTTGCCGGGATCGTCACTAGAAGTCACGTGATCATACGGGATGGCAATCATCTGTAAGCGCAAAGGATGATGGGAAAGGAGAGTAAACTCTGCTATTACCCGGGTAGAAAGGTGGGTTCTTTCTACCCCTCAATTTTTTCCCTAGCTAGGGATAATTCTTGAAAGGGGAGTACAATTCGCGTATCTACCCTGCATTCTACGCTGCTTTTGGCACATGTATACGGGGCTATTGGCTCTCAGCAGCCAATCACTTTTCTTCCTTGCCTACTCAAGATCCTCACTTTCCTAAAAACTTGGACTTAGCTCTCAACTGTTCGCTCCTTTGGAGGATCATGCTCTGACCTGCTCAAATTCTATTGGCTCTCAGGAACCAATAGATTTTCTCCTAGCAGTGGCCAGGATCCGTTCCATCTAAATTGCTTATCTCAACTACTAAGCTTATTACTTTAGTAATTTAACTATTTTAAATATTTTTTTTTAAAGTATTGTTAGTATAATTGAACTTATCGTATTTTGTGTAACTTTAACTTTATTTTAACTTTTCTAATTTGTTGTGTATTGTGATCCCACTTCACTGAACTTGTGAATCTTCTTATTCTACTTCTTATCTAGTCTTAATCTTAATTTTAATCTTTCTAACTGACTTGGACTATTTTAAATTAGTATCTTCAGTCCTCATTATCGTGTGAAAATTATGATATCTCATTACTTCCATGCATCACAGTAACTCTGACTTAGATGACCTGGCCCTGGAAGGTCAGAAAACGAGCTCCCGTGCGAAAGTAAGTTTTGTTTTTTGTGTTCTCAGATACAAGAACACAATTTTGCATTTGAAACTGAAAAAAGAATGATTTATGATTTTTTGTAAAGAAATATATAAATAAACCTAATTTTTTTCTAGATTTTTTTTTTTTTTTTTTTAACATGTTTCAAAATAGTTATAGGCATTGTTTCGTATAGTATATTGTTCAATATACTGGAAATGATTATAAAAATACTGGAAATGATTTATAACTTTGATGTGGCATAACTATTGTTAATAATTACATGAGTAAGGTTTCTGGTATTTATCTGTTATTAGGGCTGGACAATATCAAAAATTTAATATTGCAATATATCCCAAAATCTACATTAATATCATTGATATATTGCGATAACACCTTTAAAATAATGTGTCAAAATATTTCACTATTTTTGAAAGTCTAACAGTATTGTACCAGTAACAGAGCCACAAAAGATGTACAAAGCAGTGCATTAGTGTTTAATATCTATATTTGCTCAAAAATCACCATTTTCACAATAATTCATAAAATATTGCACTAACACTATAGCTTTCTGAGTTATGATTTTATATTAGTAAGATTAGTATATTTCATAAATGTTTTTAAAAACTTCTAAAAATAAATTCTAAAATACAATTAGACACAGCCTTAAAAGAAACTGCACTCAAACATAAATGACAAATTGATATATTTTCACTGATTATTTAGCCCCTTTCATCTGTGGGTGAACTAAAAAATTACCAAACATTACTTTTTGTTGCATTTTTTGGTATAACATGATAATTTGGGCAATCAACATGATTCTGGGCATTCATTTTATATTTCCACAAAACACCATGCACCTCCAATATTAGTAAACAATATGAACGAGCAAGCAGCAAGCTATCAAAATATATGAACACATGGACATATCACTGACTGTTGTGATCAAGGAGTCAATATCAATATCCTTGATATATCCTGATATATTCCAATAAACCAGTAGCAGGTGCAGAAAAAAAACAATCAAGCCCACCTGCTCCTATCACGAATAGTGGAATTTTAGGTCTTGACCAAAATGGAGTGCTTCATTATATGACTATTGCAATCAATATTATTGATATATCCCAATATTATTCCAATAAACACGTGCAGGAACAGAACAATCAAGTTTATCCTTGCCTGTCAAGAGCAATTGAATTTCTAGTCTTGATCCAAGTGCGTTACTGGAATATATCCCAATAGGATATATTACCAAAGACCTGGATGATCTTCAAAAGCAAATTTTCTGCCTTGTGTTTGTATCAAGTATGTGGATAAATACGTCAAACAAAAATAATAACTTTAAAAAATATTTCTTTATATTGAAATATGTAGAATATTCAGGATTCTTTTGCTGATCCAAGATATCACACATAGAGGAAAAGTAGGATCACTGACGAGTGATATATCAGCAGAGCCGAATTTTAATATTATTATTGTGATACTTAAAGTATATCAATACTTGACAATATATTGGGTAAATTCCAAGTTCTGAGGGCCCGCCGCCATGTTTTTGGTTCTATTTTTTTACAAGTGATCGCCAAATTGTCGCCAAGTGATGTTTACAATTTGTGTATTAAGTTTATACCCAATTTCAAAGCATATTTTGAACAAAAAAGGTTTAAAATTTTGTTAAGATGAATACAAATTTAAATTTGAGTTTTTAATGTATTTAAAGCCGCTATTTTACTGTTTATTGAACTAAACAGTGCATAATTTTTGCAATAAGTGCAAATTAAGCAAAATATAAGCATTAGTTGGTTATATTTAGGCAATTATGCTTATAAAATAGGTAGTTATATTTATAAAATAAAATTGCTATTTAATGAAATTATTTTAAAACTATCAAAAGATTAAAAAGTAATAAACTATGGTACAAATTACTTCTAGAAATTATTACCTTAAAATGTAAATATAAGAACGGAGTAAATGTTTTAAATAAATAATAAATTTTCGCTTAAAATTCTGAAGAAAGTAAGGGAGTGAAATGATTTTTCTTATCTAAATGAGGTAAAGCTCCCCTTGATCTTCAGTAACAATAACGGTAGACAGTCGTAATAAAATTGCTTTTATTACTTAGTGTATCACTTTTAACAATGTAATACACTATAAAATAATATAGTTTAAAAATATTTCGTTTTGATTTTGTATTATGACAAAATTTTGAATAAAATTCAAAACGCAGTAAATAAAAAAATATAAATGTGAAATATAACATCACTTGTTACCCTTCGAAAATTAAATTGCTTTCATTTTCCTCAACATAAATTCCCAAAGGTACGAATCAAATTGATTTTCCCAATTGCGAACTGTGCGGTGGGATCTCTTAATTGAGCTCCACAAGCCCTTAATTGTATTGTGTGAGCTCCAGTATTAAATATAAAAAACGAAAAAAATACCACAAGAGCTCAGGCAAAATGGGCAAACACATCCATAGGCACAGCCGAAATGGACAAAGACTTGAATCCAAACTCAGCAGTCTTGGATTACTGTCAGTTACAGTTACCAATAAGGGTCAGATATTCAGATCACATGTCATTTCCCCAATACCCTAAAATAAAGATGCCAATTGACCCCCCCCCCTTTTTTGGGGGTGGTGGAAGAGTCTGAAAAGAAGAGCAAAGTTTGCCAGAAAATAGGGTTCTAGATTTTGGCGATATCTCTCACGCTTGGCGTCCCCACTGAACTGGGTTCCGGGGGCCCATAAACTTAGAAACGGCCATATATTGATAAACAATCCAGCCCTAAAAATAACAGTTCAGGCTAAAAAATAAATTTAAATGGCACATTTGTTTACATTGAGAAACAAAAAATGAGTAAAATTCTATCTTGATCAACACTACTTCAAATATATATGAATATTACCAAAATAGTCAATATTTATCTTTAAAACTTGCCATCTTATTGATTTATACCCAAAGGTATAATAAACTTTCCTTAAAATTTCTAAACTGAACATGAGAAAAAATTTAAATGCAAAAACTATTTAAAAAAAAATAAATAAATTCATTTACCTCATGTATATTTTGGAGGTCTGTACAAGTTCTGTATAAATGCAACAAAATGGCTGTGATTTGAATAAACAAGATGCTGGATGTACCTTTACTTTCTGGTTGCCTTCAATCTGTAAAAATTAATAAATTATAGGTATATACATACATATAGTAAATCAAAAATTATTGCCCCAAAAATTTTTCAAAATTCTCTATTTCATGCTCTATTTTTCTCATTTTAACTCTCTGAGCTACCCAAATTAAATCAAGGACAGAATTCTTTTAAGACTGCATTCTTTCCCCATTTTTCAAAACTAAAAACTGAATTAACAATTGCTACATGTGAACCTTCTTTCACTTCTTTAAATTAGAGTTTGGTTTTTCCATTAAAATCTGCAGATTCTTGCAATCTTTATACCATTGCATCAGGGTTAAGTGATTTAAATCACTTGATTTTTTTAAATCATTGATTTAAATCAATTATTAAAGACTGAATTTTTAAAAGAAAGCTGTTAGTAATAAGCACAATAGGAAGATATTGACAACCCAGAGTTGCTCCCAGATGGTTTCAGGAGACTGCTGCACCCTGCCTGTCCTTGTATTATTAAAATAGCATCCTACCCGCAATTCATTTCTTCTCCCCTATCTCTTTCTTATCAATCAGTCAAATGTTGTTTTCATCTTTTGTATTAAAAAATTATTGGCACAGTTTCATTATCATACCTTGAAAAGAATGCCCATACTTTTTAAATATTTCAATTCATTTTTAAAAAACACTTTTTGTTTCTTTGAATTCAAGCTACCATGGTGGAAATTTTTGACCCAAAAGATATTATTCCAAACCCAGAAGAATAACAGAATTCCGGAGTACCACAGGAGCACAATCACCCTTGTTAATAAAATGAAATCCGAGAGTTTCTTATATTTAAAATATCCATTATTGTTCTTTATTTACCCAGTCAAATGCCAATGAGTATCAACACATCTTTCTTCAAGAATCAAACAATAACAATTAATAACAATCAATATTAATCACCCTTGTTAATAAAATGAAATCCAAGAGTTTCTTATATTTAAAATATCCATTATTGTTCTTTATTTACCCAGTCAAATGCCAATGAGTATCAACACATCTTTCTTCAAGAATCAAACAATAACAATCAATAACAATCACCCTTGTTAATAACATGAAATCTGAGAATTTCTTATATTTAAAATACCCATTACTGTTCTTTATTTGCCCAGTCAAATGCCAGTATGTATCATGCATCTTTCTTCAAGAATCAAACAATAACAATTAGTAACAATCAATATTAATCACTATTGTTAATAACATGAAACCCAAGAGTTTTCTCTTATATTTAAAATATCCATTACTGTTCTTTATTTGTCCAGTCAAATGCCAGTGAGTATCAACACATCTTTCTTCAAGAATCAAACAATAACAATTAATAACAATCAATATTAATCACCCTTGTTAATAAAATGAAATCCAAGAGTTTCTTATATTTAAAATATCCATTATTGTTCTTTATTTACCCAGTCAAATGCCAATGAGTATCAACACATCTTTCTTCAAGAATCAAACAATAACAATCAATAACAATCACCCTTGTTAATAACATGAAATCTGAGAATTTCTTATATTTAAAATACCCATTACTGTTCTTTATTTGCCCAGTCAAATGCCAATGGGTATCAACATATCTTTCTTCAAGAATAGGGATTTCGTTGCTGATTGCAAAATTCTAAACACAGTCTGATTGCATTGACACTATTAGTTCCAATTTGACAGAACCAAGAAAAAATTTTGTTTCCTTGTTGCAAAAACAGGTGGAAACAAAGTTTAATGTTTTAACCATTAAATATAGCTTCACTGAAGTCTAAAGGTACCCGAATTTGATTCTCATCATAGCCAAGTACACGAGTTTTGTTACATACAGCAACCTAAGGGCTTTACTGATTGCATATAAAAAAATTTTAAACTGTTTTAAATAGTTTAATACTAATAATTTATGCTTTTTATTACATTTACAATGCTTTTATAAAGTAAGTATCTATACTTTCTGTTAAGTTTCAGTATGATTTTGAGATTTTTTTTTAACTCCACACATTTGCAAATTAAAAAATTTAGTACAATCTGTGTAAAAATTTTATCTATACTGTTTTTTATTATTTTATTACTTACAGTTTAAGTGTCCCTTTAAATTTTCTTATGTATTTTTTACAGTCACACGCCCGACACTCTCACCATCCGCGCGCGCCCTTCACCCCCCTCTCTCCCCCCCCCTCTCGCCCCTCCTCCCTCGACACTCTACGCCCGCTCCATATCCCCCCCCCCCCCCCCCCCCCCCCCCCCCCCCCCCCCCCCCCCCCCCCCCCCCCCCCCCTCCCCCCCCCCCCCCCCCCCCCCCCCCCCCCCCCCCGCCACCCCCCCCCCGCCACATCTTAAATGGCATGTTAGCACTATTGACATCAAACAATATTGCCAAAAACACAAGAGGGTACACCAAACTGTATTTTCATCCAAAAAAAATCCAACAACTTGTACATTAACCACCAAAACCTAGAAAATGGTCAAAACTCCAGTTTGCCAGGTCAAACCCAAGGATTTGGCAAGTCTGTGTGTGTGTGTATATATATATATGAAGCATAACGTGGCCTGCTATGCTTCAAGGATGTAGCGTGGTCGAAAAAGAATATGATTTTTCAGGATAAGTTTCACATACTTTATTTGACAACGTCCACAGCAAAATCCAACAAAGGATTGTCACACAGTCTTGGGGATTCCACAGTGTGAGAAAGGAATTTGTTAACTCTGCAAATTAGAAATGCTCTTAATCAGCAAAATAGGTTGGTGAGTTAAGCTCGCCAACAGGAAAGAGACAAAAGAGTTTAACACTGAGAGGCCACTAAAAAGATGACGAAATTGCAGATTTGGTGGTTTTTTAATAGAGGAGTTAGTAAGGATGAAAGTATTAAATTTTTCATTACATATAAACAGTACAATAAAGCAAATATTTTAAGAATTTTTAACCAATAAATTCAAAATTTATAATGATTATACAATTATAAAATCTTTTTATGTTTTAACCTTTCATTAATCTAATTTTTAAATAAAAACATTCATTTTTTGATTCAAAGCTTTTTTTAATTACCATTTTGTATGTTTTATTCTTATGAAGGTAGGCAGTATTCATGAAAAGTCCAGATGCCAGGCATTGCCTAAAAAAAAGTAGAAATGTATTATGATATATGACTGAAGGAAAATCTTTCACAAACTAATATGGCTCCTTAATAAATCTTTAATATTTTTAAAATAATGTTAAGTCAATATTGAAATTATATCAAAATGAAAAGTACATATTTGGGTATTTATTACTATTAATTATAAATTAAATAAAAGAACAAATTAGAATTTTTTTAAATACCCATAAACATACATAATAATAATCAATAAATGAATAAAATATAAAAAGTAGAAATGCATTATGATATATGACTGAAGGAAAATCTTTCACAAAGTAATATGGCTTCTAAATAAATCTTTAATATTTTTAAAATAATGTTAAGTCAATATCAAAATTACATCAAAATGAAAAGTACATATTTGGGTATTTATATTACTAATAATTAATTATAAATTAAATAAAGGATCAAATTAGAATTTTTTAAATACCCATTCATAATGATAATCAATAAATGAATAAAATATTATATTTATTACAATAATCAATATTATATTTCTCTTATGTATTAAAATCTAATTGTGACTATCTATCTAGGTATGTTTGTATGTGCATCTAGCTCCTCATGAACTGCTGAATGCTGAAGGGTGCCGAAGGTACCAAAAGAAACAGAACAATACAGGGAAGTCCTTTCTGCCATTTGCATTCTAATATTCCAATTAGTTAAAAAAATATCAATTAAAAAATGACCTAAAAAGCATTTTAATTATGTGGCACACTCATTTCCATTGTTGTGTTGCCATCAAAATTGACTGTATTCTCATTGTTGGCGTTTCTGCTAGATATTTGTCAAAACTTGCAAGTGGAGTCTCTACTTCATCTACACTGTTAAACATACAGATATTATCTATCTTCTTGTAAAGTTTTTTGTTTTATGTAATTCAAGTCCATATGACAGATTGAACTCTTTAAAATGACTTTTAAAATATTAAACAAATCAATTTTGATCATTTCTTGGTTTTCCTGTTTATCATAAAAGAAACCTCTAATCCAGGGGATGGACAAACTTTTTCGTCCGTGGATCAAAAACCAAAAGAAAATAAGTTTGGATGGCCAACATAAATTTTTCTAAAATTTTAAAAACAATATACAAGTAAATAACGGTTTAAATATGTTAATGAGATGAATGAAATTGCAATTTCATTTTTAAAAGTTCCTTATACTGAGGTTCGAAGTGAGATGTACTGATTTTAAGGAACGATGCTAAATGCTCATCTGTCAGTCTACTTCTGAAATTATTCTTTCTAAGGTTCAAAGTTGAAAACACTTGTTCACATATAAGAAGCAAATATACCGCTGATCTTCTGGGCATGAGATAATAAATTTGGGATATAATATTTAAGCAAAGTAGAAAAGGAGATGGATATATAATGTATAAATATATATTTCTTTTAATTTGCCTTGGACCGGCAACTTAAAACTCTATCCGCGAGCCATATAAAACATTCCGGCAGGCCGTAGTTTGCCCATCTGTGGTATAACACATGTATTTGATGCGTATTTTGTCTTCATTTTAGGGTTTGTTTTTATCTTTTAAACATGAATTATATGAGTTGTCCAGAAGTCAATGTGGTTAGTTCCAGGGTAAAAAAATTGAGAAAGTTAAAGCATTTTAGTTTGTTTTTTTTAATTTTTGTTTATTAAAAATTTAAATAATACTAAGAATGTTAACAATAAAGAATAACTATTGTTGTTACCAATGAGTAAAAAGTTTTAATAACTAAAAATAAAATTTATTCTATTTTTGAAACTAAGCATTTTATTTAGTAAACTGATTTATTTTTAAAGATTTCTCGAAACTAAGAAAACTACTTTTATGATTCATGGACTGGATATACTGATTTATTAAAATTCTGTGCATTAAAAATGCCCTATTTTTCAAAATAGCTTTAAAGATGTGTTTTATTTTTTAGTGGTATGCCTGGGGTCACTGTTGCTCCATTAAATACAGGTGATGACTTTCAGCAGACCGGCAACTTAAAATTCTATCCGCGGGCCAGATAAAACCTTCCAGCAGGCCATAGTTTGCCCATCCCTGCTCTAATCGATACAATGAAAGAAAGCATAAAATGGGGTTTGTAATAAATTAAATTTTTTTTTTTTGCAATTAAAGTCTGTTTTAAAAATGTTGGCTACCCCTAATCTAAGAAAAATTTATTAAAATTTACTGCTATGGTAAAGGCAAAATAGACAAGGAATCTTTTTTGATGGAAAAAATTCTGTCAAGGATCAAGATATCCCTTCAGCGATTCTACAACAAAACATAGTCAGAATCAAGGTTCAGACTCTTTCCACAGAAAAAAAATTAAGCACTTTTTAAGCACCTTTTAAGCACCTAAATTTTCATTGTATTATGATCAACCTACAGCTAAAGCTTAAAAAGTGAAGATTTTCATGAAGCTTTATGACTTGTAAAATGACATTAAATAATATATATAGACAATTTAATAAATTTATTAAACACAATTGTTAATATCTCATACTTTATGTTAACACATCTTTTTTCGCAAACATAAATTTTAGAACAGCAATAGTCCTTATTGATCAAATGACCCTCCCCCCTTTCTCTAAACAAATCTGAAATATTTGTAAAGTTAAAGTACTATCTGTGGTGGAAGATCAACAAGTTTTACATCATAGCAACAGTATTTTTACAGCAACATAGATGTAAAATAAGATAATAAAAAGTACTTCTGTATTATAAACAGGTAACTATAATATTCACACACACACACATACACACACAGGGAGATAGAGAGAAAAGAAGATGCAGTATCTACACTACAAAAGTTTTAATTGTGACATACTCAAAACAAGATTCAAGAAATTATCAATGTCATTTTAAAAATGTAACTGAAGAACTATTTCCATTCATAATAGAAGATGAGAACCAAAAAATATAGGAAGGGGGAGAATATGTCTAATTTTGAAGTTAATTTTTCTTTTCTTCTATACATTTTTTTAATTAGTCTAACTCTTCATTCTTATCTTTAGCTTTGTTGAATGGATTAACGATTAATTACCAAGGGAAATAAAAATTCAGCAACCAATATTTGCGAAAAAAATAAGCACTTTTTGAGCACTCAGAAAAAATTATAAATTTTAAGGCTACAAAAAGAAAACTAAGCACTTTTTAAGGACTTATTAGGGACCTTAAAAATGGATCTACAAAATAAGCACTTTTTAAGGATTTTAAGCACCCGACTGAACCATGAGAATATGTTTTAATAAAACAAATCTTAAAACTGCTAATTTTAAATGAGAACATACCCAATTCTATCAGTATCTTGACAAGAACAGGGTTTTATACCAACTCTTTCACAGACTTGAAATAGCTGTTTTCTTATTGAAATAACTTTTTTCATGTTTTGAGCATTTATGAAGTTTTCATGACACCATGTCTAGAAATAAAAAATGCATCTTTTCATTATCAGATTATTAACACAGGTATGGTGACTGTAGTTTAGCACTACTAAGTAAGATACAGGGTATCTGCCCAAAACTCATTTTTCAAATCAATTACTTTCCCTGATCACTTTACATAACTTTAAAAAATCTTGTTAAAGTGTATATGAATAAAACTTCTGATGTACATACAAATAAAATGTATGCTTTTAGAGAAATTACAAGAATTTATGATAAAAAAATACTTTATAAATGTTTATAAACTCATATATATTATTGTAGTATCTACATACCTAAGTTTAATCATATAATAATTTTCTGAATGCAATCAAAAAAATTTCAAATTTGAATTCAGGGTACTTAGGTATTATTGAGGTGACCATGAATAATAGCCAAACATGATAACCCTGTAATGTTTATATATAATAGTAATAAAGATAAACTTATATTTGGTACAAAAATCTTAACTAATTTTTAATTAATAATAGTTATTATTATTATATTAATAAAAATTTAATCTATAATTTAAGAAAAAACCAAAATAATGTATTTATACATTTACCCACCTATTAAACTTGCTTGCTTTAAGTTTCCTTGGTGAACAAGTTTTACTTGGCAATATGGTCAATGGTACATAAGTACCAAATATAGTATAATACATAAGTACCAAACTCAGTAACTTCAGAAAAATGACAAATAAAAATAGAATTAAATAATTCAATGCAATGATTTTGCTAAAATATTTAGTGCCTCACAATCAATAATAATTATTAACATTTCTATATAAATCTCAAAATTTAATGCCTCAAATTCAAAATCTCTTTTTTACTGAAACTCCTAGTAACTCTTTACAGTATAGATTTCCTCTTTTCCTCCAGAATATGAATTTTTGAACGGCTGTGAACATCCATGCCAGCAGTGGGATTCAAACCCACGAACTTCCGTGCCGAAGAGCAGTGCCCTACCCATTTAGCCATCCATCGGTTGAATGGGTTAATAGTGTTTGAAATGTGCCTGATAATATCAGTTTGGTGCTTTTTGACTAGATTTACTTTAATCTATTTTTATTCAACATATTACTTTTATTTTAACTTCAATTCCACACCATTTTTTTCAAATGCTAAATCTATTTCATTTCTGGCAGTCACAGAGTTGTTTGCATAATTAAATTTATTTACATTTTATTTATGCCATGTACTGAAGTTCAATCATACCATAATCAAGATAATCAGTAGTTATAGACTGCAGAAATATATGACAGTAAATCTCCGATTACAGTAAGACTTTGATTATCCAAGCTTCAATTAACTGAGGTTTCTGTTAACCAAGACAACTTTTTTTCTGAACATCTAATAATAATGCATATATAATACCTATATAATACAGTAGAACCTCTTTTTAATGACCCCACGATACAACGACCCCTTCATTAGATCAACCATCTTAAAAAGTTCCAATTATTTTACCATAGGAATAATGTTAATTTTGAATCATTACAACAACCCCAAGCATATTATTTTTCGTTAGAACAACCACCAATTTTAGACAGCAGAACTCATGAGCAAGTGGGCTATTTTAAAATTACTGTAATGTGGTGCAACTTCAAGAAACCTGTACTCCTCTCTTTGTGTTTGCTTACCAGACCCTTTTGCCACACACGACATTGATGTCCTAGGTAGATAACACTCCAGACACTAATGAAATGACCCAGCTCCTCAGTGTTAAATTTCAGGATCTTCAATTATCTTTTGATGGGTTAGTTGCTGTAGATGAAATTTTACAGTGCTGTGAAGAAAATTTGAATGAGGATGATTTTATTGCCAGTATTACCAGAAATGAAGAAATACGCGATTCCGATGACGGAGAAGAAATTGTCCAAGCTTTTGAAAAAATGAATGAAAAAGAAGCTTTCAATGCAATCTATGCCTTGCGTCAATATTTCGAAGGACAATTTAATTCTGAAGATATTATTCAAAATCTAGCAGATATGGAATGAGTGATAATGAAAAATTCCCAAATGAACTTGAAACAGGCATCAATCAAAGACTTTGATAAAAAATTCAGTAATGGAAATATAAATAAATATAATTATTCTCTAGGTATGTACTGTTGCATCATTTTTATGCTCATTTTTTTATTATTTTTTCAATTCGTTACAACCACCATATGATGTTAGTCTCACAGGGGGTCGTTATACTGAGGTTCTACTGTATAAATAGTGTTATAAAATATGGGGATCAATAGTTTTATAATAGTTTTATATCAATTAAAGTATAGCTCTATAGAAAATATTATGTAAATATAGGGGTAAATTAAAATGATTCAATATTAAAAAAAAAGGATTTGACATTACAAATTTATACTACCATGCTAGATACACATATATCTTAATTTTAGAATAAAAGTTCAAAATAACAAAGTTTAGTTCTCTGACTTTATTTTTTTTCCCCTGGATGAATTGTATGAAAAACCATACTTTTTAGTTTATTGTCTGTGCTACAGGCTCTTCTGCCCCAAAAGCCCTAAACTTCCAAGAAACATTGCAACCTGAGAAGTCGACAATGAACAATACCCTGTTAGCTTAAATAACAATGTACATTTAACAAATTAATATATATTAAATTTAAATAATAAAATATTTTCTTGAGATACATGTTATTTTTGAAAATGCATCTTTCATTATCTAACTTAGTATGTATAGTAAAAGAATTTCATTTAAGAAAAAAAAATAAATAAATACATAAAATACACAGTTTTGATTAACTGTGATTTCTAATACCTAACATATTACCAGTAGCAATAAGCTTGGATAATCAAGCTTCTGTATTTTTAACTGACTTCAGTAAGATCAAGCCATAATATTTTAAATTTTATAATTACACTGATTCTCTTTAAATAATTTTGAAAAAACATCCCAGTGTGAGAATAAATAGCCAAATATAATGCTCTTTAAAGCTTATTGATAAAATTAAAATAAAATGCATTATTCATTATATGAAATTAGACCATTCTATTTTCACAATTGTTTATAATATTACTAGATTAATATAAAACCTAATAGCAATTTAAAAATAAATATAAACTGTAGTTAAAGTGAAATTATTTAGATCAAAAACTAGGTATGAAGTGGTTAGTCAGAGATGACGAAGTTGTGCGTACATGACGAGAGGAGAAGAGCCTGGTAGAATACTGTCGAGGTAGGCATTGCTGGGAAAGCCGATCACGCAAGGAGAAACAGTTTTGGTTGCGGTGGCTTCAGCATAAAGCCGGATTCTGATGCCTGTGCAGTTAGTGGAAACTGCCACATTTGGTACATTGACCGAGAATCAAACCCAGGCCGCCAGTGTGGCAAAGAATTTCTACTCTGCCAGGATAGCTCGCTTTGGAGTGCCTGAGACGATTACGGTGGACCAGGGAAGACAGTTTGAATCCCAACTGTTTAAGCTCAACAATAATTTAATCAACAAACTAAATGATAAGTTACAGAAAACAAACAGAATTATCTTGATGTCGAGATGAGTGCACGAAGTTGTACATACATAACAAGAGGCAAAGAGCCTGGTAGAACATCAGCTTTTATACTGTAGAGGTAGGCATTGCCAGGAAAGCCGATCAAGCAAGGAGAAACAGTTTCGGTTGCAGTGGCTTCAGCGAAATACCAGATTCTGATGCCTGTGTAGTTAGTGGAAACTGCCACAGTTGGTGCATTGGCCGAGAATAGAACCCAGGTTGCCAGCGTGGCAAAGAATTTCTACTCTGCCTGGATAGCTCGCTTTGGCGTGCCTGAGACGATTATGATGGACCAGGGGAGACAGTTTGAATCCCAACTGTTTACGCTCAACAATAATTTAATCAACAAACTAAATGATAAGTCACAGATATATTCTTCTAAGAGAGTCAGGCTCATGATATTTATATAAAAAATAAAACTTGAATTCAAACCTGGTTTAAAGCAGAGTAGAAAATGGTATCCACAGAAAGAAGAGATATTATAGTTAAAATTTCATCTCTGAAAAAAAAAAAAGAAATTTAATATATTATAATATATACATTGTTCTCAACTGAAATAATTTAAAGCAATGATTTTACAACTTACGTGCATCTGTAATTTCTTGACGTAATAATCATTTTAGAAAACCTGGGATCCAGTGGAAACATAACCATCTTTTTCCCACATTCCGTCAGCTACAGAAAGCAAAATAAGAAATTTTCAACGTAAAAATCTAAAAACATATTCAGAGTATCTGCCAAAATAAAATTTTTCAAATCCATGACTTTTCATGACTTTCCCCGATTTAGCAGATTGTTTTCCATGACTTTTAAAAGCTTTCGTTAAAGTATATATGAATAAAACTTCTTATGTACACACAAATAAAATATATGCTTTTAGAGAAATTACAGGAATTTTATCATAAAAAAAATTTAAACTTACTTTATAAGTGTTAATAAACTCACATACATAAAAATAAATTGTTGTATCTACATACCTAAGTTTAATCATATAGCAATTTTTCAATCAAAATGTTTCCAATTTGAATTCAGGGTACTTTGGTATTATTCAGTATTTGGTATTATCCCTAGAGATAAACTTATATTTTGTGCAAAAATCTTAACTAATTTTTATTAAAAAATAATTATTATTTATTAATAAAATTTTAATCTACAATTTAAGAAAAAAACAGAATAATATACATTTACCCACCCATTAAGCTTTCTTGCTTTGAGTTTCCTTGGTGAACAAATTTTACTTGGCAATAGGGTCAATAGGATAATACATAAATACCAAACTCAGTAACTTCAACCAAATGACAAGTAAAAATAGAATTAAACAATTCAATGCATTTTTTTAAATCGGTAGTTTAGCGGATCCATGACTTTCACTCATTTTACTTGAAAAATCAAGACTTTCTATGACAAAATTAATCCATTGTCTAAATCCATGATTTTCCCTGACTTTCCAGGTGCGTGGAAACCATGCATATATTAACCTTTTGTTTGATGAGGTCATATAAGTATAATCTCACTAAATGTCAGTTTTGAAAAAGACATAAGTGTATGGCTTACAATTTGTGGCTCTAAACCAGGGATGGGCACCCGCCGGAAGGTTTTATCCGGCCCGCAGATAGAATTTTAAGTTGCCGGTCCGTGGAAAATTAAAAGAAATTTATATTTATACATTATATATCCATCTCCTTTTCTACTTTGTTTAAATATTATATCCCAAATTTATTATCTCACGCCAAGATCAGCAGTATATTTGTTTCTTATATGTGACCAAGTGTTTTCAACTTTGTATAATTAAGTTTATAGGGTTTTATTATTATTATTATTTTTTTTTTTTCAAATCAGGAATAATTAAAGTATTGAAAATATTTGGCAGACAATTTAAAATAAATTTGACTTCTACAATGTTAATGTCACTATACATTTAAATTAAAAGTACTAAAATATTGGATCCCCATAAATTTTTCATTAAATATGATCTTAATAATTTACTTAATTTAAATTTTATCTTTAATTTATTGATAACATATGAATTAAAGAGCTTTATAAAAAAAAAAAAAGAGAGAGAGAGAGAGAAACACTTTTTCTTTGTTTTTGACACTTTAATCTATAAATAGATGGTATCAAGAGTTCGATTTTCTTCATGATCTCATATGAAAATACTTACTCAAAACCTTACTTATAAATTGTTTAGCTATTTATTAATTACATTATTTTAAGGGTAATTATTCATTGCTCTCCAAATTTAATTAAAGTTTTAACCCTTTTGCGCCTACTGTCACAAATATGTGCCAGCAAGAAGCGCACTCACTTCCCAGCCAACACACTGGCATGCCAGAGCATTTTCTCGTTTACCCCCAATCGTCACATATGTGTGCCAGTGTTGTGGAACATTTTAAAAACTATAAGCTTTGACACAAGATGGCATTGTATGTCCATATGGATTTAGATACATGTAGATTTGACCTTGTACTCAATAGGAGAGTAGTATGATACACATACAAGTGGTTTTTGATTATATAAACATGAGGGAAAAGGAATGTTTCCGATTGACATGTTTTATGATGGCTCTTTAAATTCCCATGTGGTGTTTGTTTAAGTAAGCAGGGGAGTTTTATTTTTGCTAAAGCGTTGTGTATTTCGGTTTGCAGTCCAGTTTTTAGTACAGAATTAGATCTGACAGGCTTGATTTTTTTTCTCTTTTTATTGTTAGATTTTCGAAGCATCGAAAGTGTTTAACTGAGCTTGAAATAGCTGAAATGACGCAAAATATTTCAGATTTTGATTCTGAAACAGATTAAGATATTAGTAATAGTGACACTATAATATATTCTGATTGTTCTTTATGTTCATAATGGATATAGTGATTCTAATGATGAGGAGGACATTTCTGACAAAGAAATTGACGATGTTTTGTTTTTTCACATTCCGGAAAAATCCTCCAAAATGGCAAATGAGTTACTACGAGTGCAAGGACTGTCACGTAGGATTGTTTGTAGATCCCTGTTTTTAAAATTTTTCATACAAAAAAGTTTAAATAACATAGTATTCAGTTTTGTCATTAAAAAGTCATTATATACTAAGTAAAAAATGAAAAAAAAGTAAAGTGTAAAATATATATTTAAATAAGAAATAGCTTAAGTAAATAAAGTACCTATAAACATATATAAATCCCATTCCGTTTAAATACTTTACGCAACATTATTAAATAACGCATTGCTACTTCGTTAATTTCCTGAATTTAGGCTTAATAGCAAAAAACCCTCAGGCCCAGGATACTCACTCGCGAAAGTGACTGCCAGCCTCAGAGATAAGCGTGCGTTTGCGCTTCCCGTCGTGAAAGGGTTAAGAAAGAAATATTTTTCTGCTGTACAAGGGGAGCGTTAAACAGTCGAATCAGCCTCTCTAAATCTCGCCCCCTCAAAGAATGTGAAAGTGTTTTCATATATTTCAAATCTATAAGGCTCATAGATAAAATTTATAACCTAATTTCATTAAATATTAAGGAATTTGTAATTGTGATCTTCAAAGGGTTAATGAAAAGTTTTAAAGACATTACAATTGTAGCACAGAACAGAACAAAAATTAACACGAAATTTATACAAGCTACTATACAGAAGGGACAGAAATAATATGAAAGAGAAAATTCAATTTTAACAAAACCAATTTGCAGGAAGTAATTGTTTTTATTATTTCACATCGATGTGTAATGCATGACTCATTATTAACAACTTAAGGACATAACATGAGTAAATTCATTCTAGGTAACATATGGAATTTTCTTTAACCATAGTGGGATCAATCTTGTTGTTGACCATTAGGCCTTATTGGCCAAAATATAATTTTATTCAACACATTGGTTCCTTTTCCAAATCAGTAATAAAAAGATTGGAAATATTTGACAGTTAATTAAACAATAATTTGGTCATTAAGTGGTTAATATTGCAAAAAGCCTACAAATTAAAATAATCAACAATTTCAGTTTCTCTCTATATAAGTAAATGTCTAAATATTAATGTCTCAGCCCTCCAATTTTGAAAAATAAATCATTTATTTTGTTCATAGTAAATTGCATAAAATATATCTTCATTGCAATTAAATTCAACAATTGCAGTTTGCTAAGTATTCCAAGGCATACCAGCAGGGTTAAGCGATTTAAATTGTGATTTAAATCACGAAATAAATCAGTTGATTTTTTTAAAAAAATCATTGATTTAAATTAATTTTTAAAGATTGAATTTTTAAAACAAAGCTGTTAGTAATAAACACAATAAGAAAATATTGACAACCCAGAGTTGCTCCCAAATGGTTTCAGGAGGCTGCTGCACCCTGCCTGTCCTTGTATTATTAAAATAGCACCTTAAAATTTTAGGAATAACCACTTTGTTAATTCCAAATATAAACAAGAAGGCAGATTAAAACTAGTTTTGCCATGTGATATGCGATGGAACACAATGGTAGATTCTTTAACCAAATACATAACAAACTGGTCTGTTCTGTTGAAAATTTGTTAGGAGCAAAGGACAAAATTGATAGTATTGTTTACAATAAAGTAGTTAATATTGGACTGAAAAGAAATGCAGAAAATCTTTAAAAATGATTGGAACCTATTGCTGTAGCTTTAGACTCTATTAAAAAAAATACTTGTGTTATTGCTGAAGCTGTATATATTTGGAAAACTTTGGAGATTAAACTTAAAGATGTGAATAATGATTAATCCAATTTAACAGCTTTTAATAAGCGATGCCAGCAAGCACTAGGAGCTTTCCATTTCTTAGCTTATCAAGTAGACCCTCATTTTTGTGGAAAAAATTTGACCGATTAAGAAAGAAAAGATACTGAAAGGACTGCAAGGGCATTAACTGCTTCTATAGAGAGGATTTGTTCAACATATGGATTAGTGCAATCTAAACTTTGAAACAGACTTGCAAACGACAAAGCGGCTAAACTTGTTTTTGTTTATAAATCCTTTAACATTTAACCACTATCACAAAATAAAAAGTTGGTTGTAAAATTTTCATAAAAAATAAAAATTATTGCGATTACTTATCTCTTAGTCTACCCCATCTTTCTAACAATTCTATGGTTGAAGGAATAAAATGTATAAATTAACATGAAGCATCCTTTATTTAAATTATGATATATAGATAATTAAAACAAGCAAAAAACCCTATATTGCAAGTAATTATTTTCTACTGATTTATACATTATTCTTATATATTATATATACTTATTTATTTTAGTTATATGTATTTTTTATTATATATAAAAAAAGAATTAAATATTTAGACATCTAACTTGAACAATTTAATTTGCTTGTATAAAATATTATACTTATATAAAATTTTTGAAATTTAAATATATTTAAATCAAAAAAATCTAATTTAAATAAAAAAAAAATCCAATTTAAATCAACTCCGCATTCCAGCATTCTATATTCTTAAAGATTATATTATGTTTTTAATTTTTTTTATTCAGTAGTAAAAGCTGAATTATATATAAATTCATGAAATTCTAATTCAAGTAAAAAAAAAAAAAAAGTACATGCTGAATTATTTAAAGCTTTAAAACTTGCCTCTAATTTACCATCCTTTTCTACAACAGCATCAAGAAGCTTCAGTTGTTTAATAGCTGCATGAATATTCTAAAAATATAATATATATTACATGTCTAAATAAATATTCTTTACAGTTACATACATCAAAAGTATGAAACTAAGTTAAAATATTCAAGCAAAGTGCAAAATTAGAAATTTTTTTAAGTTTCTAAAAAAATAACTAGATATAAAGAAAAGGGATAAAGGAAAAAATATTTAAAATATATGACTGATAGATTTAATCTACCTTTTCACATAAAATTTTCCACTTTGTAATGCAAATTTTGCAATTATGAACATTTAAATTACTAGAAATTTCCTTTTAGAATTATTTTCTCTTCAATTGACCTTATAAGTGAGGTGAAAATGATAATATAATTCTTTTTTTTTAATTAAAAAAAAACATTTTATTAGAAACTATTTTTCAAGATCCTGTAAAATTATACAATTAACACAATTAAAAGTGTAATTAAATGGTAAGTAGTTTAAAAAGGTACCTCAAAACTACTAATATTAAAAATTAAAATTGAACTCTATGTATATTTTTTTAACTTCTCTTTTTATATTCAGCATTTGTGGTACTTTTCCATTTCATCAACTCAGGTGATAAAGTCACAAAAAATAAAAATTTGAAGCCAAATAGAATATCCCCGGTAATAACTTATTAGTGTCATATTTTCAAAATGAGTTGTGTTACCATTCCTTATAAGTAACATCTTTTTTTTTTTTTTAACATGTAATAATAGTATTGCCAACAAATAGTAATAACGATTATTTGTTGTCAATAAAGTCTGATTAGCAAAATTTGTGCTAGCAAATTGAAAAAGTACCACATTTGGAAATGTCATTTTTTAAAAAACTTAAAAAAGAAAGGCACAAGCAATGTAACAAAAGCAGTTACTTTGTTCATAATTGTTTCAAAATTTTCTCACTAGAAATGTTTTAACGATATATATATGTGTAACAGAAGATCAAGCATGTTTTTGCTTTAATTTTCTCCTATACTATCCCATAAGCTTGGCTGAATTGGAAGGCTGTTGTGACGACTTTAATGTTCTTGAATGAAGAGGTAGCGTGAAGAAAGGATCACAGTCACTATAAAATTGGAAATCACTTTTATTTCTTGAGTAAACAAGACTATATACATTAGGATTCTAAACTCCCAAAACATGTCGAACCGCAAAGGATGGTTGCCTGCAAAACTTCCTCACAGCGATCACAGTCGAAAGAAAAGAGATTAAATAATCTCATACAAGTGGGGAGGCTTTTCCAAGGTGCAATGCAAACCCAATTTATCCCTCGTTCAGTATCAGAGACTCTGCCACTCTCTATATGAGCGGACTTTACGAATCTCCCGAACTTAATCACTAGAAAGCTGGCTCCGGTCAAGAGACATGAAAGTCTCCACAAGGTCAAAACACCTACATAAAAAAAATGTCAAAAAGCCTCGAGTCACAAAATTCTCAGCATTTTATACTTGGGAGTCAGTTACGGTCAAGCCAACTGTTTTTTTTTTTGGTCAGTTAAGATCCCAGTTACTTCAGAACTCCAGCTAAGGTCACAGTTAGTTTTTTTAGCTGAATGCTCATTCACTGACTATCCCGTTTCTGGAAACTCAGTGCAATCCTCTGCCTCATTACCACCACCTATCAAGGGGCTTGATGCCTATTCAAACAAACTGTCAACATTCCAGACACAATGTTGCCACGCTATTGTTGACTATTTGAAACAGGAGGGATTTTCCGATCAGCTGGTTTTGGCACGTGCTCATAACAAAGGTGAATCTTCACACTGTAATCAACTGTACAAGTAATTAGACCAGGATCTACTGCTTAAAGCCAATTCTAAAGAACTACAAACATTCATACTTGCTGTAGGTATTGAACTCACAGAAACAAGTACTAAGTGGCAGCCCCCTTCCCATTTAGATATCTTCACATAAGGATGTTACCATATTTACTCCTGTATAATGCGTTTATAAGAAAAAACACATAATGTTTTTCTGTATACAGTTGGAGAGTTATTTCATTCCAATATATACCTCAAATTAATACAGCAATTCTTACATTGTAAAATGTATGTATAAAACCATCATTATAGAGGTTTGGTTTTGGTTTGAAGCAATATGGTCTACTTTTTGCAACACGAGGGCTAAAGAGACCTGGATCTACTGCTTAAAGACGATTCTGAACGGCTACAAACATTCATGACATAGTGGGATTCAAACCCACGAACTCCGGTACTAAAGGCCATTATTTGTTACCCCTACATCACCCCTTCTGTATGCCACTGCAGTAGATGGATGGATTTAGTTTGGTTTGGAGCACTATGGTCTTTTTGGCTATACAAGGATAAAAAGATCAGGATCTAGTGTTTGAGACCAATTCTGATTTGCTGTATATATGTATATATATCCAACCAGCAATAGAGTTTAAACCTACAAACTCTGGTTCAATGAGCAGATATCTCAGCTAAGGGACTTGAACCTATGAACTCTAGAATCAGAAAACAGTACCTTACCTATTCAGCAATCATTTTGCTTAAGCATATGTTTCAATAAATTTCTTTAAGTTGGCAGATTAAGTACCTTAAGTATTCACCATCATTTCACTTAAGTATATGTTAAGGTAAATTTCTTACAGTTAGCAGATTAAGCCCAAAATTTTACACAGATTAACAATTTTGGGTAAAAGCCATATACCAAATTTTATCCTTTTACGTCATTCAACATTAAAGAGATATAAAATGTCAATATTTATCAAAATATATAGACTAAACTATTTCAGTTATAATACTATGTATTCTCCATGCCCAAAAAAGAAAAAAGCATTTATTCTTATCATAAAATATTTTAAGTATATTAAAAGCTTGTAACTAAGAAAATGATTACATACTTCAACAGAAGGTTTATCAATGAAGTCAAAGTTCTGAACATTTTTTATTCCTATAGCAATCATCTGTAAAAAAGCACTTGAAAGACAGCATCTGTGAAATGAAACTTAAATGTTATTTTCTTTATATGTTTTATTTAATTTACTGCTGAAAACACAAAAACAGATTTGACTCCTTTAATCTAATAGAATATAAGTTGAAGGAATCATTTAGACATAAATTAAAGATCAAAAAATGAAGTGGTCAATGGGATTTTCCACATGTAAAACAAATTTACTGTAAGAAGTATAACATGCAATGGTATCTACAAAACCTGTAATCAACTAAAGTAATTTCCAGCAAAAGGGAGGAAAAGAATCTTAAAAATTGGGGGCAGTTTCACTTAACATTTTGATTTGCAAGTGATAAAAAGTTCTCTCATGACAGGCCAAAACACATATTGATTCAGAGAAACACAACAAATAAAGGGTTAAAAACATCTTTGAGCACAAATGGAGTAGATTATGTTTACAGAAAGCTACTATATCCCCGTATACTAATATCCCCGTATGGCGTAAGCTGGGTCGGGTGTAAAAGTTACTTACAGAAAGCTACTTCAAAAGTACTACAATGGGCAAACATTTTTATCTTCAAAAGAGGTTTTGGGAATTTTGCCTTCCACTACTTCTAATGAGACAGAGAAGGTTTTTGTTTTGCTTCTTCTCAGGGTTGGCATGATTTAAATCAGTTGATTTTTTTTTTAAATCATTGATTTAAATCTTTTTTTTTTCTTCTTTTAAAACCTATATTCCAAAGACACGAGAATTGGGAATCAGTCAACAGTGTAAGACCAATAAGTAAATAAGTGTAAATAGATAGCATCCAGGAGTATTGTTTCAATGAATACCATCCGTAAGGAAGCACATCTGCTTGGTTTTCATGGTCGTGGTGCTGACCATAAGCCTTTGATCACAAAGTCCAACTACACTGCTCGGTTAATGTGGTGTAAAGCACATTGAAATTCGACTGTAGATAAGTAGAAACAGGTTCTTTGGAGAGGCGAATCAAAGTTCACCCTTTACTGTTCGGATGGCAGGGTCTTTTATAGGGTCTGGGTCTGGCATCTGCCTGGAGAACGTCTCCTGCCAGAATGCATCGTGCCAATAGTCAAGTTTGGCAGAGGTGGAATTATGGTTTGGGGGTGTTTCTCCTGGTACTGACTGGGACCCTTGGTCTTCATTCATGGTAAGCACGACACCGATGCCTACTGCACTATTTTGGATGACAATGTGCTTCCCATGGTGTTGCAGTTTTACGAGTTGGACCCCTGTTACTTTCAGGACGACAATGTCAGTTGTCATGTTTCGAGGTTAACCAAGGCTTGGTATGGTGCCAATGGAATTCATCGAATGGACTGGCCTGTCCAGAGCCTAGACCTGAACCCTATTGAGAACCTCTGGGACAAGTTGGATCGCCGAATTAAGGGGTGCATTACCTGTCCAAAATTGGTGAAGGAACTTGTATGTCTACTCCAAGCCGAGGGAAAGACAATACCTCTAGCTGTGGAAAGTATGCCCCAGAGGGTTCACGCTGTAATTGCCTCTCTTGGAGGCTCTACCAACTATCGATTTTTAATAAAGTTAGTTTTTCTTTTCTATCACAGATGTCCAAATACTTATTGGTAGACAGTGTATAAATCAACAAACCCTTTTCCCAACAACAATAAAAGGAAGTACCTTTTTTATATAGCTTATAGCTAAAAATCTGACATATTTATAAAAATGAGAAAATTGTACACTAAAATAGATGTCTACAACAGCAGAAAAAAAAAGTATTCAGAATTTCAAAATATTACCGTAAAATTTCTGGAATAGTAAAATCCTTAAATTTTGCCTGTTGTTCAGTAGTATACAGCCGGTAGCAAACTCCACTGATATGAAAGGACAGAAAAGTTTAAATCAGTAAAAAATAATTTTAAAAATTTCATATTAAAAGATATACCAGGGTTACACCCCTTCAATACAAAAAAATTTCAGTACTTTTTAAGGACCGTAAAAATAGTTTTAATGGACTTAATTTTTATGTCATAAAAAGTATTACCTTAATTACAATACAATTCAAACACAATTACACCAATGTTAATTGTGCCATTGAACATCTACTCTACAATATAAGCAAGTTTTAGACTTAGGCTAATTTATTATACAACAAAAATTTTAATATACACAAAATTAGTTATTAAACCCAACTGAAAAATAGAATTTGCAAAATTTTTCTCTCTAGTCTACTATTTTTATCAATTCATGTTTTAGACATTCCACCTCCACAGCATAAAGGAGAATGATGACTGAATGTTAGGCTGATGCTCTTCGGTACAGGAGTTCACAGATTCGAATCCCATTGCTGGTATAGATGTCCGTAGCCATTAGGAATTGGCTTTAAGCAGTAGGTCTTGATCTCATGTAGCAAATCAGTAGACTGTAGTACTCCAAACCCAACCAAACCAACAATATAAAAATTTTCAGGTCTCACATAATTTTATGACATGGAAGTAGATTTTTATGTTAATTTGATTTTAAACATTATAAAAAAAATTAGATGTGGTAAACAAACTGTAACAGGACTATACTATGAAACCCCTGTATATTAATTAAAAAGGTTTCATCTTCTATTTATTTAATTGTAATTCCATTTCATTTTATAAAACTAAAAGTAGCTCACATAAATATTTTTATTTCATATAATTAGTTTTGTTTTCAGTACAAGATTTAATAGCTAAAAGAAGTCGTAAACAAAGAGATTTCTTTTTAGTGTTAGTCTAATCACATTTTCTTTTAAATTTGAATCATTCGACTATAAATGAAGTATTTTTTAACTTTTTCAGAATTGCAGAAGACAATCATAAAACAGTTTTTATATAGATTTTTTTATATTACAAAACATATCAAAATCACATGACAGTTTACATATAAATCTAGAAATATAAAAAAAACATACAACTTTACATATAAGTAAAAAATATAAGTGAATGAAATAAAAAGAAAATGTACACTTTCAAAATTTTATAATTGGGATATCTGAGCCTGGAGGGAGATGCAATTTTTTTCTCCCTGCTATCTGTCAATATTAATTCAAATAAGTTGACACTATTGAGTAATCATCTTCAAAATTCAATTGTTCAGAATATTAAAGTTTGTAGCTTATTTTTATAATTTCACTCTTTCATGCAATAGTAAAATAATTAATAAATCAGAACTACATTTTGTTTAAGCTTAAAAAAAATCTATTTTTTTTATCTTGATTACCTCTTTTCTTCTGATTACTCTTACATTCAAAACATGCAAACAATCATGAGACATCAGAAACATAAGGACAGTGTTCACCAACTGCTTTAAGCAACTAAAATCACTAAACTTTTCAACATCAACTAAACAAATTATTTCAAACTGGTAGTTCTGTCCAGTACTTGAAAAACTTTACAAAGATTGGCTAATTATAAAAATGCAACCTGCAGTCATGCATAAGGTTCCAATGTGGCTCTTAAGTTTTTACAAACTTGAAAGCCCTGTTCTAGCTTATTGGGATAAGGATGTGTACTGAGGTACTTTCCCATGATGGTCAGCACATGCATGCACAGATGTGGAAGAAATTTCCAAGAAGAATTTAGGTGCAGCTGTTGACTTTGAGCTTTAGAGACCCCTGCGGAGGAGTTATAGATCATGGAATGGCACAAGAGTAACAGTCAACCGTGAGTTATAGGGGGCAGGGGCTAAAAAATAATGTCAGCTTTCACAAAAGGGGCTATTTTAATTAGCCATGTGGGAAAATTTCACCAACAAGGGATTGGCAAAGAAAAAAGCGGGGGCGTTTAAACCGAGGTGATGAGTTGAGAAAGAGTCTATATTGGGATTGAAGAGTTGCTGGACATCCAGAGAGCCTGAACCTGCATGCCAGCATAGGCGTACAGCAAAATAATGGCCGCTATGCCAGTACCAATGCCCTTTATGCCCAAAGTCCAGCACTGTCGTACAGCCTGATGAAAGCCCCAGCCTGCTCTCTGTAATGTCTGGAGGTAAACATTGGATGGAGGCAGGTAAACAGATTTAACATATTTATGATGGTTATTTAGGCCTCAGTTAGTAATTCAATATTTTGATTAAGGAATAACGTATAACAAAAGAGAATTGTAATAATTATTGTGTAAATATGAATATAAAATACAAATAATTGCTTATTATGTTATATGGAAATTAAATAGCGTAGCAATTTGTAAATAGTGTACAGAATAAATGTTTTAGTCCAAATATAAGGTATCATATTTTTACTGTGCTTCCCCTTTGTAAACGAACACTGGTGTTAGTGTTGTAAGTACATTACAACAAGGTGAAAAATTGGAGAATAAAATCACTAAACTTTTCAACATCAACTAAACTAAAATTACTAAACTTTTCAACATCAACTAAACAAATTATTTCAAACTGGTAGTTCTGTCCAGTACTTGAAAAACTTTACAAAGATTGGCTAATTATAAAAATGCAACCTGCAGTCATGCATAAGGTTCCAATGTGGCTCTTAAGTTTTTACAAACTTGAAAGCCCTGTTCTAGCTTATTGGGATAAGGATGTGTACTGAGGTACTTTCCCATGATGGTCAGCACATGCATGCACAGATGTGGAAGAAATTTCCAAGAAGAATTTAGGTGCAGCTGTTGACGCCGAATTTAAGGATCCTTGTTGAGGAGTTATAGATCATGGAATGGCACAAGCATAACAGTCAACCATGAGTTATCGGGGGCAGGGGCTAAAAAATAATGTCAGCTTTCAAAAAAGGGGCTATTTTAAGTAGCCATGTGGGAAAATTTCACCAACAAGGGATTGGCAAAGAAAAAAGCGGGGGCGTTTAAACCGAGGTGATGAGTTGAGAAAGAGTCTATATTGGGATTGAAGAGTTGCTGGACATCTAGAGAGCCCAAACCCGCATGCCAGCATAGACATACAGCAAAATAATGGCCGCTATGCCAGTACTGACAACCTTTTCGCCCAAAGTCCAGACCAGTCATACAGCCTGATGAAAGCCCCAGCCTGCTCCCTGTAATGTCTGGAGGTAAACATTGGATGGAGGCAGGTAAACAGATTTAACATATTTATGATGGTTATTTAGGCCTCAGTTAGTAATTCAATATTTTGATTAAGGAATAGTGAATAACAAAAGAGAATTGTAATAATTATTGTGTAAATATAAATATAAAATCCAAATAATTGCTTATTATGTTATATGGAAATTAAATAGCGTAGCAATTTGTAAATAGTGTACAGAAAAAATGTTTTAGTCCAAATATAAGGTATTATATTTTT
>CM063507.1:104123820-104163820 GCA_032207245.1 Pardosa pseudoannulata | reverse complement strand
ATCTTTATATTTGATAGGCAGTGTGTGTGCATGTCATAATCACTATATTTTACTCACACAAAAATCATATTTTTATTCTGTTAAAATAACGCTGTATTTTTCTTAACTCAAAACAACAATACTATCGCAATAACAACTCTTTTGTTGCCACTTGCTAAAACACAAACTTCTACTGATATATCGAAATGTTACCGTTACATTCACTCCCCCACCAGTAACTAACATTACGCCAGAAGTAGGAAGGTACATGTTGTATCAGCAGTTAAAAGTGTACATTATATAGCATGAAAAGAATACGAAGAATAATAATTAAAATATACAATAGTAATATGATACAAGAGCAAATAACATATATATAATGTAAATATACAAAAAATATTTAAAAACAGTAAAGTTCTTTAGTCTCTAAATCGGACTGGAAGTTTAATTGGTCTGCCAGAACTAGATTGTTTAAAAGTTTGTACAGGGTCCGTAGGAACAGAACTAGTCCCAATAAGAGTTTGTTGTTTCAAACTTAGAATTGGTGATGGCACTGTTTGACACCAAATATTTTGGTTTGAAGTCACATCGGTATTGGAGAAATCTGTGAGGATGTAAGCAGGTTTCAGTCTGTCAATAGACACAGTAACGTGTTTCTCTTTAATTTTAATAGTAAAATATTTAGAAGATCGATTAATCACTTCATAAGGGCCTTCATATGGTGGCTCCAGTGGTTTTCGTACTCTGTCTATTCTTAGAAATACATGTGTACAACTATCCAAATCTTTATGTACAAATATGTTTGGGATGAATTTGTGTTGAACTTTCCTGGAACCAATTGATTTAATGTGTTCCTGCAATTTATGTACTAAGGTTCCTGGAGTGAGTTTCACTATACTGTCTGTTAAAAATTCACCTGGAAGCCTGAGTGTTTCTCCATAAACCATTTCTGCTATGGTAAAGGGTATCAGATTGAACCGCAGTACGAAGACCTAAGAGGACAGTTGGCAAAGTTTCGCTCAAATCTATTTGATTATGGGCTTTCAGAGCAGCTTTCATTGATCTGTGTAATCGCTCGACTTTTCCATTACTCTGTGGGTGGTAGGCTGTTGTTGGCACCAGCTTAATACCGCAGAGCGTTGACAAAGCTCGAAATATTTCAAAACGAAATTGTGCTCCTCGATCAGTAATCAATCGAGAAGGTGTTCCAAATCTTGTGATCCATTGATTGTAGAATGTTCTTGCCACTGTCTCTGCTGAGCTGTCACGTAAAGGAATAGCTTCCCTCCAGTTAGAATATCTGTCAATGCAGGTTAAGCAATAAATATTTCCATGTGATGGAGGTAAGGGACCAACCAGGTCAATATGGATTTCTCGAAATCTCTCCGATACTTCCGGGAATTGACCAATTAGCGATTTCGTATGTCGAACAATTTTTGCTTTCTGGCATGAAATACAGGATTTAGCCCATTCGTGTAAGTCTTTGTTAATATTATGCCAAATGAACTTGAATGTAATTAATTTAATTATTGCTTTTATTCCTGGATGAGATAACCCATGAAAGTTTTTAAATACGTTCATCCTGAAAGCTGCAGGAACATAAGGACGAATTTTGTTTGTAGACACATCACACCATAGCATTAAACCAGAAGGAAGGGGATATTCTTTAAATTTTAAAGAAGTAGATTTCTGCAATTTTTTAAATTCGTCATCTTTAGCCTGTTCTTGGGTTATTTCATCATAATCAATTACTGTAATTTCTGCAACTCTTGACAATAAATCGGCTACAATATTATCAGCACCTTTAACATGTTCAATAGCGGTAGTAAATTCAGAAATATACTGAAGTTGTCTGCATTGTCTTGGAGATGCTTTGTCTAGTTTTTGATAAAAAGCAAAAGTTAAAGGCTTGTGATCTGTATAAACTGTAAAAGATTGTCCTTCAAGTAAATGTTTAAAATAGCGACTTCCGTTTCCATAAACTTTATAATTAGGCCTAGTTTGGCCTAATACGCTTAACTGGGATATTTGATGTTTGAGACTCTCAAGTCGATTTAGCACTTCTCTATAACTTGAACCTGGCGTGTCGTCATTGCTAATTTCAGGTTTATGACATGCTGCGAAAATTTCAGTTTTGGGGTTCATGTCACTAATTTTGTCTGCCATTATTTGGCAGACAAAATTATTGCCATTATTAAATCTTCCTCACTAACAAGCAAAATATTTTTAATATAATCTGGCATTTCCTGAAGCCACAAAGTTTTAATCAAATTTTCCGGAATGTCAGCAGTTGCCACAGTTTGTAGTTTTTGTAAAAGCTGACTAGGCTTCATTGTACCTAATTCAATTCCAGTTATTAACCGTTTAATTTGAGCACTTTCACTTTCTTTAAATAAGTTAAAAAACCTTGTTTTTGAATCGGTATATTTAGTAGTGCTTTCACTACTTATGATATCCCAAATATTTTCAATATATTTTTGCTTAAGTTGCACCACAAGGTAATAAAATTTCGTATCTTCTTTTGTAATATCTTTAATTTTGAACTGCACCTCTACTTGAAAAAAACCAAATTTCTGGTCTATCTGTCCAAAAAGGTGGAATTTTAACACTTACTTTATTCAGCTCGGTCTTCTCCTCAATATTTGGGTTATCCATTGTTATATATTGTTAAAGGTTACAAAATCCAAAATGTACGGAAAATAAATATTCTCAGTCACCAGTTGTAGTGGGAGATCTTTATATTTGATTGGCAGTGTGTGTGCATGTCATAATCACTACATTTTACTAGGACAAAAAGCATATTTTTATTCTATTAAAATGACGCTGTATTTTTCTTAACTCAAAAAAACAACGCTATCGCAATAACAACTCTTTTTGCTACCACTCGCTAAAACACAAACTTATGCTGATATATCGAAATGTTACCGTTACACAATCTTGTACAAAAACTGAAAATAACTGCTATTTGTGCTCATTAAATAAAATTAATATATATAAGTAATATATAATCAATAAAATTAATATATTTAAGTAATATATAATCAATAAAATTAATAAAAAATAATATGTTTCAGGCTTCCAAGCTGTAAAGGATCATATTTTGTACAGCATTATTAACATATACAGTGAAACTTCTCCGAGCGGCCACCCGACCCCCCTCTAAATGGCCACCAAGAGGGATTGCCCTTTTCATTTTTTGGGAAATTCTACTCACTCCATGCTCTAATTTTGAGCGAAAAAACTCAAGGTCAGGTTTATGTTTGGATATAAGACAAAGGAATAACTTGAGAGGTCCATTCCTGTGGTCCGCCCCACACCTTTCTAAGAAAGATTAAATCTGTTATCTCTTTTGTATTCTCCCCACACCCTTCTGATACAGAATCCCTATTGCACCATCCATAGAAACTGAGGGAGGCACCAGACAATCTAACATTGAAGGTGTCATAGGGCCTTTGTTTGGAATTCCAATCGGTAAAGTTAAGGAAGAATTGCACCTCTGTCAGCAAAAATGTCATTGATGCCAGTTTCATTTCATCAGTTCGTCAGTGATCTGAGTTGCAACAATGTCGAAATGCATTTTTCTAAATCTCGAGCAGAGCATTGAAGTTCTGCGTGAATATGAGAAGGGCAAATCGGCAAGAAAATTAGCTGAACTATTTAACTGCAGAAGAACAGAAATCAACAAAGTCATTAAAGAAAAGAATTTGATTTTGAAGGAGTATGAAGACTACAGAACAAATAGAAACAAATTGTAGCCTTTTTTAAAAAAATGTAAAGAAACATGAAATAAAGTACTATTTTCTCTTTAAGTAAGTTTTAAATTTCATTTACATAAGCAATATATGTCAGACTTGTTCAGATTACGCATTATAGTAAATATTCTCAGTACGGAGGGATGGCTGCTCAGAGAGGTTTCACTGTATTGTCCTAATAAAAATTTATTTTACAAATTCAAGTCAAAATACCACTCTGGATGGAGGCCTGATTTATTTAATTCTAGGGCTACTCATAATAGAAGAACTAGAGTTAAGAATACATTAGACTAGAGCACGAGTTCTCAAACTTTTTCTGCAGCACACCATTGACATATGCTCATATCACCCTAGGATGCCATAGGACCCAGTATGAGAATCTTGAAGGTAGAGAAACAGCTATGCTTTGAGATAAATAAAATTCTTAGCATGTTTTGACAATACACAATGGCAAGGGAAGACAAGTTAAATTTTAAGTATCCTCATGCATTATTTAACAATTTTAGAATTTTTCTTGATTACTATCATGGCACCTCTGCATTCTTTCATGGCACCCACTTTAAGAACCACAGAACTAGAAAATAAGACAAGAGAAGGACTAAATACCCAAATATGTTAACATTTTACGAAATCTCGTTTCCCATACTGCAAAGTTTATTAAATGTTTTTTATATAATTTTTCAACTTATTTTATCAGTCAACACTATATATTTTAATAAACAGAGTTTATTTTGATTTTTAATACAGCAATGTGATTGGGCATAATGAAACTAAGAAATAACTTGTTTTGGCATTTTAATTTAATAAAAATTCTTGTTTTAAGGATATTTAACTCTAGTTTTCAGTTATTTAGTATACTAAAAAAAATAGAAATATTTCCAGTAACCTAGTTTATTTTATAGTTTTTTATGTTTAGATTTAATTTATAATCTTAACATGATCTTACTTGATGCCGAAACAACAGCGGCAAATGGCTTGGTATATCGATTATGTTAAAGTAAAATCATGACATTATATACAAAAAACATGAAAACTAAAATTTTTTAAATATAATTTTTAATAAAACTTCAACTAACCAGTAGGTAAATATGCAGATGTTAGGTGAACTTGAGAAACCATAGAATCAATTTCTTCTTGACCAGTACAAAACACAAGTATGTCCCTAAATAATTAAAAGCAATGTTTTAGTTAGTTTTGAATACATCTTTTAAAAGATAATTTTTCTAAGTTTTTCAAACTTTTAAATGAAAATATAAAATTAACTGAAACTACTTTTGAAGCAACCAAAAATAAAGTCTAAAGCAATGTTTTAAAACTCCAAATATCATAAAAGTATATAAAAAAAAAATTTAATTTGTTAAATAATTTATACAAAAGTAGGACTTAATAAAACATCACTTAATAATTTCTTGAAATCCTCAATGTAGAAAAAGTCCGAATCACCAAACATGTCAAACATGTTTGAAATCATAAACAAAAAATAACAAAAAATATATAAATTGCACAAAAAAAAAGTTGACCAAGTATACATACATACATATATATTATATTTATATATATATGTGTGTGTGTGTGTGTGTGTGTGTGTATATATATGTATATATATATATGTATATTATGTATATATATATATATGTATGTATGTATTTATGTATGTATGTATGTATATATATATATATATATATATATATATATATATATATATATATATATATAGTGTAAAGCTTCAAACACAGCTGAAAAACATATATACAAAATGTAAAATTACAACAGCTCCGAATATCATATTACCAATATTACAAAAACTAAGTCTATTAAACTAATGTGAAACTGCATTGCTAATATTATGATTATATAGTGGTTGAAATCTACAATTGTGCTAAAGTTAATTGTGCATTTGGAATGATTAATAATTCCCATACATATTTAAGAGTATTAGATTTAAAGTAAGAAAAAAACCTGAAACACATAATGAGTATTAAATTGTCATTAATTTGACTAAAATATAAACAAGGTCACATTTGAGGTGATTAATTCAGTGACAATAAAAAAATAATAAAATCTAATTGGGGAACCCATTATATTTATTAAATGTTAAAAAAAGATAAAAAACATTTATCTAGAAGAAAAAAAACAAGCCTGTGCAAACATGTAGGCCTTTAAGGGTACATATGAAAATGTATTCTATCCTATCACTAAGCCATAAAGCTAATCTTTCTAACTAAAGAAAAAATATATGAACACTAGTCTACGGTCTTTTTTTAAAAAAAAAAATAGAAAGTTATTACACTGAAAGTTTTAGAAAATAAATATTTTTAAAAAACAGAAAAATGTTTACTAACCCCTTATCTTCATTCTGATGAATTTGAAAAACTGTAACTAGAGCTGCATGGACATAATCTTCTTGTTCTTTATTGGAATTCATAATCTTAAATAATAATTTAAAAAAAAGTTGTAACTTGTTACATATGTAGCAGAAAAGATATAGAAAGAATACAATAGAAAATTCCTTCATTTATGAAAAGTTCTAGTAACAAAAAAGAATAATTCAATTAATGTGGTTTTATACTTATTATACTGGATTCCTCTAGCTAAATGATAACCTATAGGAAAAATTAAATTTCCTCTAGTTAGCTTACAATGTAAGAATTCTTTTAAAATATACCACATAACAGAACAGCAAATTCTCTAAGACTCTTTAAAAAAATTGAGAAAAATATATTTAATTTTAAATTAACTTTTTTTTTTCAAAGTATAAAAAATTAACAGACATAAAATTAAAAAAAGGAAAAGATAGCATCCTAAAAAATTTACTGTTCTATCACATAGTATAATTAAAAAAAAAAAAAAAAAAAAAAATTCTTGTAAGTGTTCCAGTCAGAGGAAATTTTATTTTTCCCATAGTGTAACATTGAACAAGAGGAATCCAATATGGTAGGTACAGACTCACCTTAATAGAAAGATTAAAAATTGCTAAAATGGATACTTAACTGAAAAGAAAAAATTGAAAATATTTCATTACTAGCATTTTAACTTAAGGTATCCGTCTACGTTCGGAGAACTTTTTTCTTTAAGCGTAGAAACTAGTTCATGTTTTTACTTTTTTTGATTTAATTTTTATATTATCATAGAGAATTGCACTTAAAAAATTTATTCCTGGAGAAGTTTTTATAAAATTTCTAATAAATGAAGAAAATTTAGTAAAAAAAATCAGGGTTTTTTCAAAAGGTTTTTTTTTCAAAAATTATTAAAAATACTAGAAAAATGTTTAAACTAATCTTCATGAAAATTAAAAAGTTTTGTCTCAAAAATGCTCTTTAAAAGGCTTTAAATTCCTAACTTCCGGTTCCGAAGTCGCTACTTCCATTTTGTTTTGATAGCTGTCACTGACGTTTAAACAGCTGTAACTTTTCTTTAAAATGCCGCAGAGACAAAACAAAAAAAAAATTAGAAGCCTTAAAATTGAAATTTTATAATACTGAAATAAAAAAAAATTATGATTTTTGGCAAAAATGGCATTTTTAACGTAGACAGATACTTTAAAAAATCTATTGATCACAAATAACTTACTTTAATGCTGTATTCCCGGCCACATATGAAATACACTGGTGCATCATCAAAATATTTTGCTAAATGTTTATAATCTAATGTAGCAGATGTAATAATAATCTATGGAAAAAGAGCAAAAAGAGTAAAGTCAGTATTTGAAAATAAAATTATTCAAAACACAGAAACTATAGAACTGATTTAAATATTAATAAAAAATTTATTCATATTTTAATCAAAAAATTTTTAAAAATAAGTTCCACTATTTATATATTAATTGCATTGGTCTCTTGTAACATAATGTTGTGCATGCAGATAACATTTCAATAGTTTGCATATTTAATTTGTTCTTTACATTTACATCTTATTTAGTTTGCACCATCCAATTACAAAATGATGAAATGTATTTAGATTAAAATTTATGCATTTAATTTTAGGTAATCAGTGCGTAGAATATACTAGATAGATAAGTTGTTACTTATAACAAACTATTCCATGTATATTGCAAAAAATATAAAAACACAACAATAGTTAAAATTAGAATTTAGAAAAAAATCAAATAAATCTAATTTAAATCGAAAAAATCTGATTTAAATCAAATAAATCTGATTTTTTTTCAACCCTGAACTAAATTATTTTTCGAATTTTTAATTCTACATCATGAAGAAAAAAAAGAGTCTCAATCTGAAGAGTTGATATTTTTATAATTTAACCCTTTCGCGACAAGAAGCCCAAATGCGCGCTTATCTCTCAGGCCGGCATTCACTTTCTCGAGTGAGTATCCTAGGCCGGAGGGTTTTTGCTATTAAGCCTAAATTCAAGAAATTAATGAAGTAGCAATGCATTATTCAATAATGCTGCGTAAAGTATTTAAACGGAAAGTGATTTATATTATATGTTTATAGGTACTTTATTTACTTAAGCTATTTGTTATTTAAATATATATTTTACACCTTTTTTTTCATTCTTTCCTTACTATTTAATGACTTTTAACGTTACAAAACAGAATACTATGTTATTTAAAATTATTTTTTTGTATGAAAAATTTTAAAAACAGGGATCTACACACAATCTTACAGTACAATCCTTGCACTCTTAATAACTCATTTGCCATTTTGGAGGATTTTTCTAGGAATGTGAAAAAAACAAGCATCATTATCATCTTTGTCAGAAATGTCCTGCTCATCATTAGAATCATTAGATCCAATATGAACAGAAAGAACAATCCGAATATATTATAGTGTCACTATTACTACTATCCTAATCTGTTTCAGAATCAAAATCTGAAATATTTTGAGTCATTTCAACTATTTCAAGCTCAGTTTAAACATTTTCGACACTTCGAAAGTCTAACAATAAAAACAGAAAAAAAAAAGATCAAGTCTGTCAGATCTAATTCTCCACAAAAAACTGGACTACAAACCTAAATACACAACGCTTTAGCAAAAATGAAACTCCCTTGCTTACATAAACACCACGTGCGAATTTAAAGAGCAGTCATAAAACATGTTATTCAGAAACATTCCTTTCTCCTGATGTTTATATAATCAAAAACCACTTGTATGTGTATCATACTACTCTCATACTGAGTACAAGGTCAAATCTACATGTATCTAAAACCATATGGACATACAATGCCATCTTGTGTCAAAAATTATAGTTTTTAAAATGTTCCACAACACTGGCACACATATGGGACAGTCAGGGGTGAACAAGAAAACGCTCTGGCACGCCAGTGTGTCGGCCGGGAAGTGAATGCGTTTCTTGCTGGCATGTATATGTGACAGTAGGCATGAAAGGGTTAAAAAGTAACAATGTTAAAATATCTGTAAACAACTGAACAATGACAAATATCAATATAGAAAGAATTAAGATTACCTTTAAAGGCAATTCCTTTTGATCTTTTCTTAGTTTCTGAGCTAATTTAACTATACCAAATAGGATGTCACTATTCAGAGTTCTTTCATGAGCTTCGTCTAATATAACTACAGAATACCTAAAAATGAAAAACAAAATAATACATAATTCAATCTGTTTTTTAATCTTGAATGTTTTATAAAAAACAGAAAATTTTATTTGCTGTAAAATTTTTGAATAGAGATAGAGTCATTTTTAAAAAGTTTAAAGATCCTGAGATCCTTTAAATTCTTAACACATTTTTGTGGTATCTTTTTCTGCTCTTTGATTTTTAGAAATAACTAGAGTCATGGTTTTTAAACTCGGTGTCGAAGGAACCATGAATGTCTGCTGAAGAGAGCATATTGCAAGCATAAACAAGAATAATGAAAAATTTATTCAAACTGTGTCATTAATTTCATTAAGGACAAATGTGCATTAAATTTGCAGTTTTTTTCCTTCATATTCAAACCACTTTAATATTAATAGTAAATGAGCAGCAATTTTTTTTTTTTTTTTTTTTTTTTTTTTTTTTTTTGTCAAACAAGGGTGTTGCAGCAAAAAAAACCAAAAGACCACCTTTGAAAACTACTGAACTAGAGTAACTTTCTTTGATAATAGTCAACTTGTAAAATGGCACAACAGACAAGTCAATAAGTGTTTCTTTTACATCAATGAACCAAAGTACCAAAATCACCAAACAAGCTAAAAGCAAAGTTAGCAATTATTACACATACATCATTCTATTAAAGTATATAACAATTTTCAATACCACACAGCATTAAATAAATCTCTTAAATATATAAAAAGATAAAATTTCAGGACCACATGGAAAAAACTATATACACAATGCGATAAATAAAAAGAACTATATTATGTATATTTCTTATAATTTACACATGAAAAAAATTTAAAAATTCACATGTTTACTAGGTAAACTTGGAAGATTAAATTTACTGTAAGTCAAAAACTATGTTGAATAATCAAAGTTTTATTAGTTTACTTACTCTGATAATAATGGATCTGAGATGGTTTCTCTTAGAAGCATTCCATCAGTAAGAAACTAAATTGAGATGTAAAAGATCAAGAAGTATATTATATTATAATCCTGAAAACTGCATATTTGAAAGACAGTATATACAGTGAAACCTCTCTGAGCAGTCAACCCTCTGTACCAAGAATATTTGGTCGCTCAGAGAGGATGGCCAAGATTTGGTCGCTCAGAGAGGATGGTTTTATTTACTATTATAAGATAACTAGTATATAGCCCGTCATATGACGGGATCAGTAAAATTTTTAATTTTCCAGAATTGTAAAGAACTCTATGAGGCACATAAAAAAAATGGTTTGTTTTTTTGGCTGAGAATTACCTTTCAACAAAAATGATCGATTAAAATTATCACATATGTACTTAATCTATTATTTAAGTCAAATAAAAAAGAAAATTATTTATGTAATATCTAAGTTTAGTGATAAAATGTATGGAAATAATGCAGAAAACATTTAAATAATTTAAAATAAGAAATGATTAAATGAGATGGTTAAAGGAATGAAGTCATAATGCTAGAAAAAAATTGTTATTTTTACCTATTTACTATGTGATAAATTGACAAATTTAATCGCTTGCTCTTAAAATGGGGCTTGATATAGTGGCATTAAATGCTTGAAAAGGGGACGGGGTGGATTTCGAACGTTTTAAAGAGGACAGTATTTTTCGCTGTGATACGAAGCTTATTCATACCAATTTACTTCAGAATCGGATCTATAGTTTAGGAAAAGATAAACTTTACTTGCTTTGAATTTTGCAAACCCTAACTCATCAAAAATCCAATATGGATGCTCTATCCATTCCAGGTCCAACAGCTTCATAACTTCGAGGACAGACGGGCAGATAACTTGGGCTATTATTATATAGGGAATTGCTATAATGCTTAAGTCTGACATATATTCCTTATTTAAAATGAAATTTAAAACTTATCTAAAGAGAAAAAAGTACTTTATTCCATGCTTCTTTATATTTTTTTAAAAGGCTACAGTTTGTTTCTGTTTGATCTGTAGTCTTCGTACACCTTCAAAATCAAATTATTTTCTTTAATGACTTTGTTGATTTGTGTTCTTTTGCAATTAAATAATTCAGCTAACTTTCTTACTGATTTGCCCTTCTCATATTCACACAGAACTTCAATGCGCTGCACAAGATTTAGAAAAACGCATTTCGACATCATTGCAACTCAGATCCCTAACCAACTGATGAAATGAAACTGGCGTGAATGACATTTTTGCCGACAGAGGTGCAATTCTTCCTTAACTGTACTGATTGGAATTCCAAACAAAAGCCCTAGGACACCTACAACACTTGATTGTCCAGTGCCTTCCTCAGTTGCTGTGGATGGTGCAATAGGGATTCCTTATCAGAAGGGTGTGGGGAGAATACAAAAGAGATAACAGATTTAATCTTTCTAAGAAAGGGGGAGACTGCAGGAATAGACTTTGCAAGTTATTCCTGGCTCTTATATCTCACCATAAACCTAACTTTGAGTTTTTCCGGTCAAAATTAAAGCAGGGAATGAGTAGAATTTCCTAAAAAATGAAATGGGCAATCCCACTCTGTGGCCGCTGATACAGGTTATTTTACCATTAGGTCTATGAGTCGAAAAATCCGTGACATGAAAAATTGGCCGTTTTGAAGGGTTGCAGCTATACCGGGATAGCCACTCAGAGAAGTTTTACTGTATAATAAATGCATTTTACAATAAATATAACATATACTTACTTTAATTTTAGTAGCTGAAGATGTCACATTTTCAAATCTGACACTATATCCCACCTAAGTATTGAAAGAGTATACATTTTACTAATAAAATATTACACAAAAACTGGGCACAAAAAATAAATTTTTAACTTAGGAGTTTTTTTTATACCAATTAAGCATTCACCCACACAACACTGCAGATTTTGTTGACCATTTTATTATAGGATCCCCATATGGGTAGCCAACATTACTCCCTAAGGCAACAGCAACAAAGTATGTTCTTGTAATTTAGAAGAAGGAACAAGTAGAAGACACTTAAATTTGGCCTGCCATCTCCATAGGTATTGCTTGAGAGTTGGAGGATATTGTGACTACGAACCTATTTTATGTAGCCTCCACACTATGGCCAATTGTTCACCACTTTCTGATGGTGACCTTGAACGATGGTTCACGGGTTGCATCCACATGCTGGGCCACTAAATGACCCAAACACGTGGATTCGTCCATAGGGTCTACTATGTGCTTTAGTTGCACATCTGGCTGCCTTTGATCTTGGAGAAAAACTGCTTCAGAAGCCATCATCTGCTGCCATCAACCATGATAAACCATACCCCCTCCAGACAGTGGTGATGGCTTGCAGTGGACTATAGTGTGGAGGGGCCTTTACATGTCTCAATCACCATTCATGAACACTGATCATTTGGCCAGCTCAAGCCCTGAACCTGCAACCCTTGAGTTACGAGATAGCTGATTTTACCAACTGAGCTACCACAGCTCTAATTTAGAAAAATTAACCTTGTTAAAAAAGCAAAATAATAAAATTAAACTTACTCATGTCACTGCTAATACTTATTATATGTATCTAACCTTAATAAAAGATGTAACAAGTTCAGGGTTTGCATGATTTAAATCAGTCGGGTTTTTTTTTTTTTTTTTTTTTTTTTGAAAAAAATCATTTCTTTTTCACTTTTTTTAAAACCTATTATCCAAAGACAGGAGAATTGGTAATCAGTCAGCATAGAAATACAATTAAGTAAATAAGTGTAAATAGATAGCATGTGTTTTCCAAGAATTTAGGGGTTGTTATCAGAAAGTATGTAGGAGGGGTAGGTACAATGATTAATTATGACTAGTAGAACTCATTTGATGTAATGGGAGGTAAAGAGAGTATTACAGAACTTTAAATCTAGTTTTCCTCCAAATAACAATAGTCATGGCTTCATCTGCTAGAATAGAAAGATAGTTTTCTTCTTTTGGTATTGTTCATTCTAGCCCTCGTAACCAATTAGGAGTGGATAAAGAATCAAAACTAGTGTTTTTATTGAAACAGTTAAAGCCACAATTCGTTGCTTAAAAAAATACTGAAATAATTGTGATTTTTTGTTTTTTAAATAAATAATTTGCATTAAATGAATATTTAATTTGTTCTTTAAATTTACATTTTATTTAGTTTGCACTATCCGATCACCAAATAATAGAATGTATTTAGATTAAAATTTATATATTTAATTTTTTAGGTAATCAGTGTGTAGAATATACTAGATAGATAAGATGTTATTTATAACAAACTATTCCATGTATATTGCAAAAATATAGAAAAAACAACGATAATTAAAATTAGAATTCAGAAATAAATCTGATTTAAATCAAATAGATCTGATTTTCTTGATTTTTTTTTATGATTTTTTTTCAACCCTGAACAAGTTATTCATTATGCTATTTTTTAGGGTAGATTATAACCATAATTTAAGCATATAAATGCAATAGAATTCATTTAAAAAAATATTTAGCTTATTTCTAATCTTCTTATAAATCATAAATCATAGAAATATATTTCTAATTTTTTAATGAGCAAATATTCAAACCAATTAATACAATTTAGCCAAAGGAGTTTCATATGATTTATTAGCTAAAATTTTATACATTTTGAATGACAGATTTCAGATGATCTAATATTAGCTTCATATAAAATATACTACAACACACTAATATATAACATAGTAGTATATATGTAAACCATTTTTTATAAAACTCCTTGATAAGGAGAGAACCCAACAGCTAGCAGTAATAAAGATGCAGTCAGGCCGGCATTGAAGAGAACGGCAGAAGTCTAATTGAAACTTTATTCCAGAGCAGCTACAACGCAGATCTATTCTACTGGACAACTGACAAAGAAAAGCCACAGAGTTCACTCTGATCGAACAGAAGTGCACCGAAGAGCGAAGACAGAAACAATTTTCCCACAGTAAAACGAAACCTTAATAAGCAATTTAAATGCAATATCAGCAAAACGCGAAACCATTTGCTGGTGACAGCTGGGAAATGTGCTGAATAGACAAAGTTTACAGTTTTAGGACAGAAAGGAATGTTAAGTGGAAAATACTCCATTGATTAAACTATTTAGAGGCTGGGAAAAAGATTTAAAGGAATTAGAATGGGAGAAAGGAGATTTTTAAGAAATATTAGAGTTAAATAATTTTGATATATTACATATATATAACATAAACATTTGCACATTACACATAGTTGTATATCAATATCACAAAACAATATTATTTACAATATCAAGTGCTTTCTTGTGTCCTTTGACCTTGTAGAAAGGAGAAAAAAAATTAATGAAGATAAATATTTATCTTTAAAGAATGAATATTTTCTTAAATATGCTTAAATTCTAGACATATTGAAAATGTTTTCTATTAACATTGATAAAGCAGCTGATAGCCAATTAAACTCAAACATTTAGAAACACAAGTGTATAAGTGTTTCTTTTTACATACATAAATACTGATAATGCACATTGTAATGTATATTTCGATGTGTTATCAACTTGTGTTCAATTATGTTTAAAATGTAGCTTGATAGAGAAAACAAATTTTTCAGGAGTACTACATTTATAAATAATAAACTAACTTGTACTTACTTTACCACCAAGTTCTGATCGAACCTCTTCTGCCACACGTTTTGCAATAGTTATGGCAGCAACTCGGCGAGGCTAGAATACAATTATCTCTTATAAAATGTTTGCTTATGGAGCTGGCAATTAAAAGAAACAATATAATTTAATAATTTGGTATTTTTATAACATATGGATTATTCCTTTGTTATTAATACTAGAAATTTAAAAATGCAATTTTATTGACACATTACCTGAGTGATTGCAATACATCCATTTCTTCCAAATCCTTCTTCAAGTAAATACTGTAGGATTAGAAAAAAAATGGGATAAATGTACTGCATACATAGGGATTCATACAGAGTAAACTGCAAAACATTCTAATACAAAGGAAACATATTTCATGTTACATACTTGTGGGATTTGTGTTGTTTTGCCATTTGCAGTTTCACCCAGAAATATCACAGTTTTGTGATTTTGAATGGCTTGCAATATTTCTTTCTTGGCCCGAAAAATTGGAAGCTTTTTTCGAACTTCTTTAATGGAGGGGAGATCTCTAATGGAGACTGTTTGAGCCATACCAACATATATTTCTCCTTAAAAAAATAACTTACAACAATACAAAGTTAATTTATTATAAATAAATAAACAGAACTGACAAAATTATAAGATGAGATTGTTACTGTTAAAAGAATTAAAATGTGTATGTCGTATAACTAGGGTTTTAACTTCTAATCACATGTGGCTATTAAAAGTTACCGTAGCTGCAGAAAACACGTGTTTTCCGTAAAGCAAACCATGTAATAGATTTCGATCGTAAACAAAATAATTGTCATAGTTACAGTTACGGTTGCGTAAACAATATTTTAAACTTTTTATTCTCCAATGGTACGTTGATCTTGAACATTCTTGGGCATTTCAAAAAGTCAGCTCCGCAAACTTGTTGAAACCTTATTATGCAATCATCACGTAGGTGGTCGGTATCCATAAAGAAAACATATGTTTTATAATCGGCATCATTCTCTACGAAAGGACAACACAAATACGTACAATCCTTACTCAGGGGTAAAATCTAAATCCATTGGTTGGAAGCCCGATAAACTAACTACTATGCAGCGGATGGCAATCTTTTTCAAAAAGTAAAAATTATTGAATATTAAATCAACATCTCACCACAGATATTTATAGTACATCGTAAATTAAGTGCTATATTAAGTACAATATGTTTAATGTTCTGAGCGAAAGCTTAGATTTGTATTTACTTAAATAAAGGATGCTAATATCAGAAAAAAAACATTTATTATGCTGTAAAGCAGTCTATACTTAAATGTTTGCTTTCAGAAAACTTACATTCCTTAATTATTTTAAAGTACTAGTATTCAGAACAAATGCTGTATGAATTTTATCGACAGATGTGGTTAAAAAATCACTTTTTTTAATATAAAAAACTGCATTACTATGCCAAAACTTAAAAGAATTCTTATATAAAACATGGCTCTACTAACGGAAATAATGAAATTACGAAGTGAATTTTTCACATCCACACTTGGTTAATATTAATATAATGAAATCAATCGGTGATTATGCTTGACCATAGGGTGGAACCAATTTTCAGAAACAAAACGTACGATACGTTGTTGATAATTTCTATTTCTCAACTTAGTTATCTTCAACAAGGAATGCTACTTTCATTGGAAAACATAAAACTGTTTGAATCTCGTGTAAATTTTCTAAGATATTTACTTATGTACGATTGGAAACATTAGGCTTTCACGTGAAAAAAAATTACACCTGGTTACTAAAGAAAAAGTATTGCATTACATATTCCAATTTTAAATATAAACCTTACTTCTTTTACAGGATGATAGATGTTTTCGACTTACTGGATAAATTTTTATATTCCGTTTAGTTCTGCTCAGTGTTCTCGTTTAGAACAGGTGCTGACACAAAGTACAATTCTTTTGAAAACGAAATCTGAAACCCTTTTTTTCTTTAAAGAGGAAATCCAGTCATGATCCAGGTAAAAATAAAACAGAATTATTTCTGGGATTAATTTTTCGTAAATAATTTTTTTTCTATGGTTGTAAAATTATTGTATATAGTTTGAGGCATAATCTTCTCCCTATATTTTAGTGCGTTTGTTAATATATATAAGTGGGATTCAATAAATAAGTGGGATTCAATGTGAATAGTGTTAATATATTGTATATTACTGTTAAAAATTGGCCAGAAATATATAATAAACCTGACCAAGATATTCTAGTACTTCTCTCTGAGCTAGTTTTAAGGAAATTGGTTTGCCTCCAGAGTATTCCTTTTGCATGTTGGGGTGTGCAGTAATGAAATTGTAGATACACTTTCAAGAAATGGTTGTGATCATTAACTCTTAGATCTTACTCCTCTGGAAATCCAGGACTTCCATCTTTTATCTAGATCTTGTCCTTTTACTTTTTTACATTATCTTCAAAATTGGTGTTACAAATTGGTGTTGTTTATTTCTATTGAGATTTATATTTTCCGTTTTTGGTGCAGTTCATCCCGAGAGGATTTAGAGCTGCTAAACTACAACCAACCAACTAATCAACCAACTTCTGGATAACCATACCCTCCATAAAAGTATTACTTTCTACTTGGCGCATCCCACCAGTTCATAACTGGTACTCGGCTATGAAACTGGGTGAGTACGAGTAGGCTTTCCTACACCAGGAAGACAATTTACATTAACAACACATTACTGTTTTAAACACTTCCATTTTCATAAAATTACATTCTAAAATTAATATAAAAAGGGAAAGTTTTCGTTTGGAGCAATACAATATAAAAGTTGTTACACAAAGGTTAGTGAGACTGGGACTTACTGATTAAATCCGATTTCAAACAGCTACAGACATTATGCCATTGGAATTTAAACCTAATTACTCTGGTACCAAAAATCAGCTAAATGGATAGTGAATCGGTCTCTTTTACACGATTTTTCTAAATTTGGCGATGCTATTATAAATTAAGTTCTTTTGTTTATATTTTTTTCACTTAAAATTATATCTTATTTTCAGTATATAGATTATTTTTACATACACTTTAATATGTAAGTCGTGACTTTAAGAAATCTAGGTTTTAAATTAAGGATATTTGGTAAATATTTATAATTTTATTTTTGTAAGAAATTATTTTAATTGTGGCAAAATTATGCTAAATTTTCTGGCTAAGACAATATTTTAAAACTGAAGCACTATTTTTAAAATAAATTTTCTAATCTGAAAATACCATTTTATATAATTAGAAAAAATTCCGTTACATGATTTTTAGTAGTATATGAAAAACTGTTAAATAAAATATATTAAACTTCAACTTCGATTTTTTTATTAGTTCTTTAACTGTTTTATTATACTCAACTTCTAAATCGTAATTTGGCTTATTTTTTCATTTTTTGAACATGTTTATCAACCCCCAATAAATGCATAATCCTACAATAAAATTTAAAATGAAGGAAAATACTCCAAAATTAAAAAAAATACTATTCAATTTAGTTACTAAACAAATTTAATTAAACTAATTTAATACCTAAATATTTTCATTTAAGACGGTTGAAGGAAAAAAACTGATCAAAAACATTTTTAAACCCTAGTATCAAACTATCGCCAACTTGGCTATGTTATTATTTACTTTACTAGAGATGAATGCTTCTGAAAATCAGTGTTCTGTTTTACTTCCTGTAATTTAACTTTCTCAGTATTATAATTTCATATTTTAAAAATAATTTAGAGGGTTTTATTATCTGTTTTTCTTTTATTTTGCAAGCCATTAAATTCTCATAAATTTAAATGTTTTTTTATTTAGTATCTTATTGTATTTGTGAATAACGTGCAAGCTGTTTGTACATTTTCGTGTATGTCGTGTAAGAGAAAGTATAGTAATCGTCCAAAAATTTGACAGCGTGATTTTGATTGATTTTTACTTTTTGAACCTCTCTGAGTCCAAAATTGTCTTTTCTCCCAAATTCTTATGCACCCGCTCTCATCTGGAACTGTAAGTTTGTGAATTTGTCCCTCAGTCAAACCTCGATAAACTATCCTGTGATTTGTCCTTATACAACCAAAAATAAGAATGGTATTTTAACTCCGAGTACACACCAGAAAAAATAAGTCTTCAAAAAATACGCTAAGTTTTATTGTGTCAGTGACCAAAGTGTTTTATGATTTTTACTTCCTTTGTCAATAGATTGAATACGTCCACTCGTTATTGTCCCTTTACTTCCGGTTATAAATAGATATATAAGATGTTATAGATGTTAATTTTTTAGTACACATAAAGCTCGTCAAGTCTCGAAGAGCATTCCATAAGAAACAATGGATTCTAAAGTTATTTATATTTTTTTACGAAAGTCATCCAAGATATATAAGTGGTGCAATTAGAGATACATGTGTTACCGCAAACGAAATACTTCGAAATAGAGATTGACAAAGCCATGAAAAGATATCAGCGTTTTGTGCCTCAGGGAGTAGGGGTGCATCTCTCAATAAATGTCAGTCAAAGAGGACTGCAATTCCTAAACAATAGACCTGACCCTCCTACCTCAAAAACTCCATGGAGGAAAGCACTGGCAGAAACGTACAATACATATTTTCGGAACGTTTTTTTCGTTGTACGTGACAACCAATAAGATAGCTTTTTAATTATTGTATACTTGCTGTATGAAAGCGGAATTCCGTTTTTTTTTTGGGGGGGGGGAGAACTCCGCAATCGGAAATGGAACAAATAATTTTTAACACGATGCAAAGGAATAATAACTCCTGGTACAACAACTGTAACTTTGCAGGTGCGATTCCGAAAGCTGTTCATCGGAGGTATCGATTCACAGCTGACCGAAAATGACCTGAAAGAGTACTTTGAAAAGTTTGGCGTGGTCACAGGATGCACTATCCACAGGGACAGAGAGACGGGTCGATCTCGAGGCTTTGGATTCATCACATTCGAAGAACCAGCTGCGGTGGATGAGGTTCAAGAGAGGAGACCACATGTCATCAAAGGCTGTGAGGTACACAAACTCCTAGTTAAAAATCAGTTGTTAAATAAACTGGCTATATTCAGTTACGTAGCTAGGTCTAGTAGTAGTACCCGGTGAGAAGTTTAAACCTGTCACTCTCATGTCCAACAAAATAGAAAATGAAATTTATTGAAAAAGTCATGGTTAATTATTTTTTTATTCAACTGGTTAATAAAGAGCGCTGAATGTTAGTAATTTTGTTTAAAAAAAAAAAAACTTTTATTAATAAAAAAGTAAAATAATTTTGTGCCATAAACCAGTTTAAGGGGAGTAATCACTTTTAACATATTGTGTGCGGGTACATTTCGCAGCGGAATTGTACCGAAAGCGGGCTTTTTGCGCGTAAATTTAGTTATTCAGTTAAACCTCAATAGATCGGAAATTATTTAATTTTTTAACCAACTTTTCGTATTTTATATTGAAATATATAAACAAATATATATAAATACAAATATATATATATATATATATATAAATACAAATATATATATATATATATATATATATACATATATATACATATATATATACATATACATATATATATACATATACATATACATATACATATATGTAATATTAAAATCCCTTATTTACATATTTTAATATTAATTTAATAACTTCCGTTTATAAATTACGTTGGGGTTTGAGTGATAATTCTGATTTTTCCCTCCAGACACGCTATAGACTTAATTCAGCATCTATCTGTACTTCTTTAGCCAATAGTTAGAGCGTTCTCTTTAAACATGGGTGACTTTTATCAGGTGATCAATTGTACTTAGGGATTATTCGTAGTCCTTTATCCTGAGAAATCTCTACTTGAAACGGTGAGTGTGCACGATGTTCAAAAAGTTCTGTTGCATGAATTTTATGTATCTCCCCAGAAATAAAATGTGTTGTGTTTTGGGATGAATCTCTCCCATATTACATATATAATAAATAAATAAATAAATATATATATATATATATATATATATATATATATATATATATATATATATATATATATATATATATATATATATATATATATATATATATATATATATATATATAATATCATTTTCGCAAGGATAAATAAAAAGTTAATTTTAAGTCGAAATTGATTTTTTTTAATCAACCTTCCGTTTTGTAGTTCCGCATCGACTGATGTAAAAACTAGTTTTTATTTGTCTAAATTTTTCCAGAATCTATGTAGTAGACAAGAACATTCGGCTTCGTTTTCCTGTATATAGCGTTATTTTTGAACCCACAAACAATGTTGTTACACTAACCTGTACAAGTATGTGACCCGCGCTCAAGTATCAATCGTCAGAAAATGTACTAATACGTATCCCGTAAACAATGTGTTAAGCAACCCTTAAAGTTAGAATTTTTGGTTGTATTTCGACTTTGCATAACTTTTATTATTACTATTTGAATGAAACAAAATTTTCTTCATTTGTTCTCTATATTTATTTAATTATATTTCTAAACTTAATATATTCTCTGTTTAATAAGAATTTTTTTATGGAATGAAATAAGGGCTTGTTTCTAAATTTTCAAAATTTTGATGACACACGGCGCGCAGGCTTACAACGACACATTAAGAGTTTCATTAATATTTTTTTCATTTTTGTAAACTCATATTATTAGGCATGAAGCTCTACCTATTTAATTTTTAAAAGTTTACAAAAATTTATCTCTAACAGAATGAATTTTTCAAAAATTTAAAATAGCTTACAAAAATTTCAATATGAAATCTCCAAACACCAAATAAAATTAAAAACCTATGAAAAACGTGGGTAGAGTTTAACTATAATGTACTTATCTTGAAAATTTTAAAATAATATATACAATAGTTTTGTAAAAGTGCCCGCAAATTTAAAAAAAAAAAAAGAGTAAAAACGCATTTAAAGTTAGAATTTTTTATATTTTTTAAAAAGTTATTTCGAAATACTTTAAAATTGTCCAGTTGCCCACATTATCACTTCTTCTAATGTTTTGGTCTATTTCATTGCTTTAGAGCCTCTAATCTACTCATCTCAGTAGCAGATGATCATTGTTATGTGAAGATGTTTTTACTTTATTAGCTATTTATTAGCTATTTGTTACCGGTATTGCAACGAACAACTCAATACCGGTACTTGAGCAGAGCAAGGTTCTGGTAGTGATTATAAAAAAAATGACGAACTATTTAAAAACGAAAATGTAGATTTATTTTAAATCTTAAAATAAAAACATATTCTCCGATGTCCGCCTACGTGCCGGGAAAAATGCACAAGTACTAAAAAAAAATCCAACAATCCTCTTATATATCCAGCAGCAGACATCGCATAAAATTTAACATATACATGCAACTTCCTCTCCCACTCAGCCAATCACAAAATTACACAGTTCGTAGCTGCCGAGTGAGAGTTGAAGTCACAATCAAACATACAGCGAGAGTCAGCTTTACAAATTGCGATTAAGAAGCCTCGGTTAACTTTAAACAAAACAAAAACAAATTGCCGGGATTCACCGGAGGTTGAGAAGGTGCCGATTTGGCTGCAACTTCTAACAATTTTGTAACCAAGTTCACTCATAACTCTTAGTAGACCAATTTAACTATCATTATACATAGGAACAGCTTTATTAACAGCTATCTGGGCTATGTTTGAGTCACATCTAGATATCTGGAGTATAATTTTCATATCCGAATGTTAAAAAACTCAATAGGATTGGCGTGTATTCTCTTAAATATTTGAGTAATAATGGCATTCCGAGATGTTTAAAAATATCTTCTATAGTATTCATTACTTACCGACACGACAGCGATAAATCTTAGACGACTGTCGTTCTCCGACATCGGCGCACGTCAAATGCACTAAGATGAGCTACTCGCTTTCCCACCAACCGATTCAATGACGATTTTGTCGTTTTCGAACGGCTGATATCGTTTATCGGGCAGTTTTGTCGTTTTGCAAGCCCTATTCCTTTTGAATCGGTCCGACATTTTGAGAGCTATCGCTACTCACGTTGTTTGCTTTGGATTAATAAATTATATTTTTTGTAATACAGTTGTTACATGACTTTATTTTTAAATTCATTATTAATATAATATTTAAATACTTAGATTTCTTACGCATTCAATTGACACATTCTGCTCAGATTTTAATGTCATGCTATTCTCGCTTGATCATAAAATGCAATTTTATCGTAGATTTGTTATTATTACTGTTTGAATTTCACATCTGTTATATTAAGTTCTCATCTGCAATAATTAATGAGTTCATTTATCACATACTGTTGCTTTTGAAATTAAATTACTGAGTATATTAAATTTGGATTTAAGAATGTTTAATAAATTTCAAGAGGTAAAGTTACTAAAGAAACAAATGATCTGGTAAATGTGTTAATAGTTAAAATTAAATAGATTTAAAAAGGGAAATGAAAAAGACAAAATTAATTACATGAAATTAGAAAAGAGCCATTAAAATTGAAATCGTTTCTATTAGTATTTTTTTAAATATATTATTGTTTTGTACAAAAATCATTTTAATTATTAAAAGAGATGTCAGAATTTTAGCAGATTTAAGAGAGTTACAGAAAGAAAAATTAGAAGTTTTAAAATGGAATAGTAAAAAAAAAAAAAAAAAAAAACCACCGGGAATCGAACCCGAGGCTAGAGATAGCGTCTCGGGTTCACAATGCTAGCGCAACGCGCTAACACTACGCAAAACGACTCTTGCAATGCGTGTTAAATTGAAGTTTTCACAAAAAAAATGAGGCGGAGCCAAAGCCTCACTAGCATACCACCGGTGGAAAGAATATAAGAAATTGGTGCCTAGTATTAGCATCCAATGTTTTTAAAATGTGTGCAATGAAACAGCGTTAAAATTTACTTTTCTAACAATAATTGTTGTACTAAGTCTATAAAAGTTACTACTTCAGTTATTATAACACTTGTGCGAGCTTACCGCCATTTTTAAATGAAACGATATCGGTAGAGTGGAAAAACTGCTTTCTAGACGACACGATACCGTTTTGTCGTTGCATTATTTACCGGCCGATACAGACGTTGTCGTGTCTGTAAGTGGGAAAGCGCTCTGTTAGACAACGTTATGTTCGGTCGTTACAAGAACGGGACAATGACTTTTGTTGCCCACCTCTCGTGCTCAGGTCTCATCCAAAGCCGTCTTAAGACCCGTCTTAAGGGGTCTTAAGGCGGCTTTGTCTCATCTCTCTCCTTCGCCTTTTCTTTCTACGAAGAAAAATGTCCGAGGGAGTCGCACACTCCTTTCTCCATTCGTACAAAAACCTTTTCAAATAACAAAAAGTAAACGATATTTATGTAATCTAAACGCTCAAATGAAATCAAGGAGCATTTCCCATTAAAATTTGATTTGAATGGATCGTTGGTAAACTAAATGAAGCATTAATGTTGATATGTTAATGATATATCAACTAAGAACACAAAAAGATTCACCATAGTTCCTTATTTGCTAATAATGAAAGGATAAAGTAAATCGAGTTTAAAAGTTTCTCTCTGTAGGCAATTAATTTTTCAGCCCAAAAAGTTTCGCAATCGTAATATCATTAAACGAGTGCTATTATAGGCATTAATCCTTTTCGAATAGCTGGGCTATATACGCCACAGTAGTATTCGGTTCATCTATGATGTGATATCTGTGCCTCAGAGGTCTTAGAACCTTAACTATAAATCTAACATATATGGAGTATCACATGGAATGAAATGTAAGTAGTTTTAATTCTAACAGACGACGTCTTATGTTCATAGTATCGAGATAAATAGAAAATATGGTATCCAAATATTGGCCTTGAATAAAATATTTGAAAACATTTGAGTTAGTTGGAAATAAAAAATGTATTTTTACCGAAATATAAAGCAAAATTAGGTTTAGCAAGTGTACATCTGTCATCCTGGGATAATAGTGTCGGTGCAAGAGATTAGGGTGCCGTCTGGAAAGTGGTAAATATAGTTGTACGTGTTAAAATCAGAGATAAAACTTTAGTTCTTTTCTTAATGAAATAGGTGACTTTGAAGAGGGCCGTTCCAAAAGAACTTTTCCAGGAATTCGATGGACTGTTGACTGTCAACAGAATATTCGTTGGTGGACTCAGGCAAGAAGTACAAGAATCCGATCTTCAAGAATACTTTGAAAATTTTGGCTGGGTTCGCAAGATAGACATAATGGTAGACAGAAACACGAACGCTAAGCGAGGATTTGCTTTTGTAGAATTTGAAGATTACGATCCTGTGGACAAAGTAGTACTGCAAGGAAACCACACTATCTTAGGTCAAGAGGTTACAGTTAGGAAAGGTAATAACCGAATTTTTTATTCTGGGTGGATTTTTATATATCTTCAGTTGGAATGTTTTAAGTGCTTTCCTTGGAATTCACCGTTAGGTAAGAATGATAACTTCGTGCTTCTTCAAAGAAGGTTTTAATTAGCCTGTTATGTGTCTTCATCAACAATTTCTCAGTTTGTTTCATTAACATTCACCCATGTCATGATACAAACCTTTTCATCTTTCCATAGGTAGATCTTCCAAGACAAAACATCTTCTGGTAAATGCATTGTAGATTCATCTTCCATGACAGTGGCGCGTAAACTATTTTGTTTCGTGACTTGCCATTTTGTGTAGCATTTTATCACAACCTTTGGGTAGATAAAATATAATTCTATTTAAAATTAATATCATTCTATATAACTATTTTCAGACACCTGATATTTGTTGCAGAAAGCTTTATATTTTTTAACAAATAAATTTCTGTCTACTAGGCAACCTAAAATATTTTCTCTTGGACCCCAGACCCACATGACCCACAGTTTGCTCACCGCTGCAGTGTGACTTCCGATAAAATCTTCCCCTTGTTATACATGGATAAAAAATATTAAAAATGACATTCCAATTAGGAAAAGTACATACTAATTTTCAGTGCTCATTCACAATTCCTTAATTGGTTTCTTTAATTCTTTTCTTGGTTTACAGTTAGGAAAGAATAAGATAATTTCGTACTCTGTCCAGAGAAGATTATAAATGGCTTGCCATGTGTCCAATTTATATGTTCTCTATTCGTTTTACTGAGATTCATATGTATGTCTATCTCACTGAAAAACTGCCTATCTCATCGAAAGTTCTAACTGATCGCTATAGGCAAGTCCTTCAGAAAAACAAATCATCGGTTACTGAATACATTGCAGTTACATCCTGTATGACTCACAACAGAATCATACACATGCCATTCATGGCCCAAAATAAACTATGAAAAACATCAGTGCAATTGCTGTGCATGCCCATTTTCAGAACTGATTTCGTTTATTAAATATTCAAAGACTCATGATTCTAAGTAGAGTATATTGAGTGATGCACTAATTTGATCTTAGTCTTCTTTTAAATGTTATAATAGGGTAGTTTATAAGACAATTGTACTCTCGTTCCTATATCAACGGTCGAGGACTGTAAGGATAGGGACCAAAGATACAGAAATATCGATTTGAACTGTCTTTGTAGCTTGTTATTTTAAAGTGCGTGGATTTACAGCTTGAATGGATTTTATTTCTTGTTTAATAATATCGGTCAGTGCGTATATTTCAAGAATTCAGTGTAAACATTCAGATGTATCCTTTTCGGAAAAGAACTTAATGTAACCTCTAACCGTTTCATCGTAAGATTATACACATATGCATAGTGCATTTTTTGAATTCACGTCGACTAACGGTTCACAAATGTGTTTGGCTAAGGTACCTCATGGTACAGCAGCACTTAGTTTGATAATCGGGGTAGAAGATAGGTCACACAACATAAATAAAAAGACAGTTCTTACCATGTTTTGACAGCTGAGAAGTCAGAAGGGGAAGCAAAATTTAGCTTTTAAGCATCTCAATGCCTTCTTTAGTAATTTTACAAGCTTTTGCAAGCCGCGGTAGCTCAGTCAACAAAAGCAACGATCTCGTAACTAAGAGGTTACGGGTTCGGAACCTCTACCCGAGCCGACGTAAGATCCACCGTGTTCGTTTAAAGGTGACTGGAGCACGTAAAATAGGTTCGTGGTTACAATGTCCTCCAAGTTCTCAATCAATACCTCTGGGGGTGGCAGGCCAAGCCTATGAGTCTTCTGCTTGGTCCCTGTTTCAAAATTACGAGGATCCACTTGAGGTTGCAGTAAATAAATAATAGAACACAATATGGTAAGAATCTTCCCTTTTTATCTTTCAGCAAAATCCCGCTTGGAGATGGAACTTCTGAAACAGCGGACTGGCGTTCCGTCGGGCGTGATACCACCCCTTCTACGCCGGAGGAGCGTCCCTTTCCAAGACAACAGGGCGTTCGGAGACACCATGGGAGCCTTCACCAGGCCGTCTCTGGACAGTTTGGACTGCCCTTTCCACTTCCATTTCGGTGGCCGAAGAAGGGGGTTCTTCTGAACAGTGAATAGCGAAAATTCTAAAGGACTTGGTGGCGCAAATCGACCACCTGCGATTAATGATGTGTATAAAATAAATTTTTCTAAGACATTTATATATAAATCACCTGCAAGTGTCTACTCTTATGGTAAATACGATTCTTGGCAAACTTAAACAGGTCTCATCACTTTGTAAAATGCACCTTCAGTGGATTCCTTTGCATGTTGACATATGGGGGAATGAGATGGCAGACGTTCTGGATAAGGAAGGTTCTGAAGAACCATTACCGGTTTCCAATTCATTGACATATCTTGAATTGTATTCTATTAGAAGACATGCTGACAGGCAGATTTGGCTTGTTCCCCCGAGTCATCCCTGGTATCAAGTAGATTGTCCGGGAGGATCCCTTGCTATTGATTGCGATAGATAAGTTCAGACAACACTTTCCCGATTCCCCAGTGGTCACCTGAATGGACTTACTTTCGAGAAAGTTCTCAAAATGCACCCGAATTGTCTTAAATGTCAAAACGAACCAGCACCACCGATACATATCCTTGAGTGCCCGGGGTTGTCTCTTATACCCGGGGGTATATCTCTATACAGGTTTCCCATCCTAGTTTTCGATTTTCTGAAGGTAAATGGACTCGTGAACCTCGTCTAATATATTCCTAGACATGGAGATTAGAAAGAGAGACTAATTTTAACCCTTTTAATACAAATGAGGTAAAGTTGCTCCATAAGAGACACTGAAAACACATGCTGCTGAGGAGAAACTGCTTTAAATAAAGGGTTAAGGGAACCCTATTTAGTGCCAGAAACATCCTGACAATAAGGAATGGACCTTTGACGAAAGGTTACTGCAAATGGTAAAAGCTTGTCCCATAAGAGAAAAAAAATACATGCTGCTATTGAGCAACTGTGATAAATGAAGGGGTCGAGGGAAACTTATTTAGGGCTAAAGAACACACGCATAGTCAAGAGAGGGTCTTCGACAAAAAGTTACTGCAAATGCTAAAAAGTTGCCCTATAAGAGCCAAGAAAAACACATGGAGGAGAAACTGCTCCAAATAAAGGGTTAAGGGGAACTTATTTAGTGCCAGAAACATACACACAACAAGGAATGGACCTTCGGTGAAAGGTTACTGCAAGTAAGTTTCCAAATATGGTAGAATGATAGAACTCTGCTCTTTGGTACCGGAGTTCGTGGTTTCGGATCCCACTGATGGTATGGATGTTTGTAGCCGTTCGGTACCGGCTGTAAGAGTAGGTTCCTGTCTCACTAGCCCTCGTGTAGCAAAACGGTAGACCGTAGCGCTCCAAATGAAACCAAAACTTGTAGCAAATTAGTACTAGCTTAATAGTTAAACAAAAACAAAATATCAATACATATATATATATATATATATAATATATATATATATATATATATATGTGTGTGTGTGTGTATATATATAAGTTACTGTAATGTATGTATACATATATATATAATATATATAAAATATATATAGATATATATTTATATATATAGGGTTATATATACTTATATACCGAGTGGCCATAATTAAACTCACAGTGCTCACAGTGTTCTGTAGCGTGATCTATTTCGGAGAATGACGCCACATTTTTAGGAAGATTAAACAAGACGGGGGATGAAAGATTCCGCGTAAAAGCAAATCAGTTCCAAAAGTCACCGCTAGGGTCATATTTGGCGCTGTGTTTTAGAAAACAGTGTTAACAAATGAAATTTGAATAAAGAACTTCATCTTCTGCTCAGCGTACGTGATATTGCAGATCACGAGACTTTATCGGTGTTTATGTAGATTTTACGCTTTTTTAAAAGTGTTTGCCATATTGCACTTGAACTAAATCGGAAAATGTGCATAATAAAAGGTAACTTTATTCCGTATTAATTTGCATTTGTCAACACTCTATTTTCTATAACAGAGCGCCAAATATTCTGCCTAGCGGAATGTAGAGTTGGAACTAAGAATTTGTTTTTCGGCGGAATCCTTCGTTTTACGTCTCGTTTAATCTTCCTACAAAATGTGGCGTCATTCTCGCAAATAGATCACGTTACAGAACACTGTGAGCACTGTCAGTTTAATTATGGGCCACCAGTATATATTATATATTTATATATATTTTATATATATATATAGGGAATAACGTTTTATATATATAAATATATATAGTGATATATATAGTTATATATATCTATAAATATGATAGAATGATATAGCTCTCCTCTTTGGTACCGGAGTTCGCGGGTTCGGATCCCACTGATGTCATAGATGTTTGTAGCCCTTCGGTACCGGCTTTAAGCAGTAGGCCCCTATCTCACTATCCCGCGTGTAGTAAAACGGTAGTCCGTAGAGCTCCAAATCAAACCAAAGAACCAAAACATATAGTAAGTTAGTACTAGCTTAATAGCTAAGCAAAAACAAAATATCAATATATATACATATATATATATATATATATATATATATATGTATATATATATATATATATATATATATATATATATATATGTAATCGTCCAGGGACCAACTGGCCCCGAACTTTACACTTGAATACTTCTTTTGAAATTGCCCCTATTATTTTTCTCAGCCCGGGCATGCTGGGCTGCCAAGTGTCCCGCTAACCGTCCGTTAGAAAGAAGCACATCATTCGTCGTGGCCGAACTTAACTTTTTATTTCATCCTATAAAAATTGCACAGAATCCAGAGACGTCTGAACCTGACGGTGTCAGAACGCTCTCTCTCTAAGTAATAGTAATGCCAACCTTCTGCGAGAGACGGCTAAAACCCGTGTGTGGGAAAAATGCTGAGGCACGTGTTATTTGCTTATAGAAAGTAACCTTTGACTGGAGCCATCTGTAAAGTGTGGCGTCTCAGAGGAGCATTACTGCTGATCGTTACAAATTTTCATGGGAAAGTTATAACTTCCTAATTAAAATGCCAGCCATATCATTTTCTGTTTTGGGAATCATAGAAAGAATTTCGGGGTTACGCTGAAGGAATGAAAACATCCTCTTTTAAATTGGATGGCTGGGAAATATGGTTAATATAAAGAGAAGAAATTAAGATCTAGAATAATGAATGGGGAAAAGGGATAATTTTGGAAAGACTTTAGGGCTTAGATATTGATATTATTACATATATATATATATATATATATATATATATATATATATATATATATATATATGTATACATATAAATATAAATTTATATGTATACATACATACCTACATATATATATATATATATATATATATATATATATATATATATATATATATATATATATATATATATACATACATACATACATACATACATATATATACACACACACATATATATAAATATATATCCAGATGTCGTGCATGGGTGTACACGGTGTATATTAATATCCTTAGTAAGAACTTATTTTACCTAGGTTTAATCGATCAGAGAATAATGTTATACTAAATGATTAACAAGAGTGATAACAAGTTATTATGCCTGAACAAACGAACCCACTATTAACCTATAATAAGATAGTACCGATGTAACAAAAGACAAAGCAAAAATCTTTCATGGGAACAATTTTTCTAAACTTTGACCTATAATCAAATCAATAACCAGGTAAAAAAAATGTAACATGGTAGCTAGGTTTCAACGTAACCGAGATCATTAACGATGAAATTATTTTATTTACTGGATACCAATTGCAGCATAAAACATAAATCAGCAGTAATTACTAGCAGTCTGCTAGGCGTCTGAAATAAGAAATCTGTGTTCCTAGAGACGCACGAAACTAAACTATAGATTGACAGGAGCTGACAGATGTTCATTAAACTTCAATTAAGCCTTACACAACCGCGATGAGTATCAGCTGGTTATTATCGGGCAACAACCGTCATGTGTTATATTAAAAGATTTTCCTTTAGAGCACGTGGAAGTATACTGAAAAAATCCCGGATGTAAAGGAAATTTATTTCATCAATAACTTGCTTTATTTATTACATTACACTGATGAGGACCAATCAGATTTAAATAAGCAGGATGATAGAAAATAAAATAAATTTGAGCTAATTAAAAAACATTTCTATATGCGATGTCACCCTTCCATAATCCGATAATGTTTCCACGGAAATGTTTTATTGTGGAAAAGGGTTCGAATATATTCTTGACTGGAAGACTAGTAGTATATTTCAAGTTTTACGAATTGATCACACAAATATTTTCAGCGAAGAGTCTGACTTCACACAAAATTACTTCTTCTTTTAGGAAGATTCTCAATATAGTCGCTAGAGGGAGCTGTTATTTTCACTTTAATTTTTGGATGGTTTGTATTTGCTAATTATGAAGGTTTCTTATGATTTTACTGAACTAATCTATTGGAACACTAATTATAGGATTTAGCTTGTCCCTGGAGAACCTAGCTTACAACTTTTTCCTCAACTTCAACCTCATCATGTCTGAGGTCTATTTATGACCAGGAATTTATTTCAAATCCGGTTTATGTTGATCATACAAACATTTTCAGCGAAGTGACTGACTTTATATAAATTACTTCTCCTTTGTAGAAGATTCTCAATACAGTCGCTAGAGGGAGCTGTTGTTTTTACTTTTTTTAGGATGGTTTGTTAACATGGTTTGTGTTTGTTAATCCTGAAGGTTTTCCACGATTCTACTGAAGTAATCCCTCGGAACTTTAATCATAGGATTTAGCTTTTTCCGGGAGATCCTACATTACAGCTTTTTTAACTTCAACTTCATCCTGCCTGAGGTCTATTTATGACCAGGAATTTGTTTCAAGTCCGATGTATGTTGATCATACAAACATTTTTAGCGAAGTGACTGACTTTACATATAATTACTTCTCCTTTTTGGAAGATTCTCAATACAGTTGCAGGAGGGCGCTGTAGTTTTCACTTTAGTTTTTGGATGGTTTTTTACATGATTTGTATTTGATAGTTATGAAGGTTTCTTACGGTTTTACTGAACTAATCTATCGGAACTTTAATTATAGGATTTAACTTGCCCCAGAAGAGCCTAGTTTATAGCTTTTTTTAACTTCAACCTCATCCTGCTTGAGGGCTATTTAAGACAAGTAACTTATTTTAAATCCGGTATATGTTGATCATACAAACATTTTCAGCAAAGTGACTGACTTTACATACAATTACTTCTCACTTTTTGGTAAGTTCTTAATACAGACACCAGTGGGTGCTGTTTCCTACACATTTTCGTATTGTAGGGTTTGTTACATGGTTTACATTTGTTAGACATAGAGGGTTCTTATCGTTTAAACTAATCACTGTAACTTTAATCCTAGAGCTTCGCTTGTTTAAGGAGAACCTAGTCAACATCTTTTTTAATGTTAGCCTCATCCTGCTTGAAAGCAATTACGGCTATATAGGGTCTAAAAGTCTTCGTTATACTATTTGCAGGTGCTAGTCTGTTTCTCAGTCGGAACCAAGGCCGTAGACAGGGGGGGATTTGGGGGACAGGTCCCCCCCCCCGAAACTTTGAAAGACCATTTTGTTGATAGACAATGTCCCACGTTTGTGTGTTTATAGGCTATCTGCCTAGCTGTTAATGAACAAGGACAGTTATTCTCTTAGAAAAAAACCGCTGAGACCATAAAAGTATTGCTAGGCCGCTGGCCGGAAATACAACACTGTATTTTCGACATTGTATTCTGAAAATGCAGTGCTTTTCCTTACATCAATTGAAGTATAATTCACAAATAAAGATGTCTTTCTCCTTTGGTCATCACCGAAAATAATTTCTGGCTACGGCCCTGGTCGGAACGACAGAATATTCACCGCTGTTCTACTCTGTTGTCTAACTTGAGAATTATGGAATCAAAGCCCATTCTAAATTCTAATGTTAAAATAGATTACATAATCAGAAATTTACAACACACTCATTATTTTCAACTTACAAACCACTAGATATTTTTCAGAGGGTTTTGCTTTCATTACCACTATTGTAGCAAAATTATCAACCTTAGCGATCCAAATCAAACCTAATCAGATTATTCACAGAAATAGCTGCTTTCATACTCCTAACGAATTATCGCTCGAACGATGGCCGATTGGTTAGGGTGCTGGCCTTCGGTACCGGAGTTCGTGGGTTCGTATCCCACAGTAGCATGGATGTACGTAGCCGTTCGGAATCAGCTTTAAACTGTAGGTCCCGGTACCATTAGCCCCCGTGTTTCAAAAAGTAGACCGTAGCACTCCTAACCAAACCTAACGAATTATCGATGCCAGTTTTACAGATGATTGTGTGATCGCGAAATGTAACATTGTTAGTAATGTGTATGCCAGACACTTGCTAATGTGGATATTTTGAATTAATCATTGACACTAAGCTAGGTTAGGGATAATAAGTTTAAACGAGAAAGAAGAGTCTTATTCCTGCCATTTGAAATAAAAATAAAACTTTCTTTACCCGGGTAAAGGATAAATGTGGGTGAATTTAATATGCAAGCACATCAGTTGGGAAGACCAATTCCTTTTTTTTTCTCCTTATATATAATTTTATCAAAATTGATTTCATATTTACTAGAAATGTACGTAGGTTAGTGGAAAAAATTAGTTGCACTCTTTAAACATTTTTGACGAACGTCTATTTTGACAAAACTTTGTGGTAACACTTCAGTCATTATCTGTATCCTGTGATATAGTAGTATCATACGTTAATTTTAGTTAGGCTGATGATCAGTTGTAAACATCTCGACAACTGTAATTGGAAATGCATGTAGTGTTTCTCCTTTTTTTTTTTAAATTTGTGGGCAAAAAATGTAATTTCACTGAACATTACCGGTATTTGCATGAAGTGTATGGTGAAAAAGCAATGTCCGAAAGTAGTACAACATGCAGACGTGCTGATGTATGAAAAGATTTTCGTAAGACGTGTGAGATCACCGGACATTCCAACTAATCACTTCCATGATTTTGGTCCCATGAAAGAATTTCGAAAAGGCGATACCACTCTGATTTTCTTATTGTAGAGTTGTTATATGATAAGACTCAGAGGGTTCGTATCGTTTAAACTAATCGCTGTAACTTTAATCCTAGAGCTTCGGTTGTTTCGGGAAAACCTAGTCTATATCTTTTTTAACGTTAGCCTTATCCTGCTTGAAAGCTATTTACGACCATATAAAGTCTAAAAGTCTTCGTTATACTATTTGCATGTACTCTCAGTCGGACCTACAGAACATGCAGCGCTGTTTTATTATATTGTCTAACTTGAGAATCATGGAATCAAAGGCGGTTTTAAATTCTAATGTTAAAAAAATACATAATCAGAAATTAACAGAACACTCGCTATTTTCAACTTACAAACCACTAGATATTTTTCAGTGGGTTTTGCTTTCATTAGCACTATTGTAGCAAAATGGTCAACTGTAACGATCCAAATCAAACCTAATCAGATTATTCACAAAAATAGCGGTTTCCATACTTCCATCGAATTATCGCTATCAGTCTCACAGATGATTGTGTGATCGCGAAGTCATATAACATTGTTACTCGTGTATATGCCAGGCACTTGCTAATGTGGATATTTTGAATTAATCATTGATACTAAGCTAGGTTACGATTAATGGTAAGTTTAAACGAAAAAGAAAAATCTTATCCCTGCCATTTGAAATAATAAATAAAACTCTCTTTACCCGGGTAAAGGATAAATACGTGTGGATTTAATATGCAAGCATATCAGTTGGAAAGAACAATTCTTTTTTATTTCTTCTTATATATAGCTTTATCAAAATTGATTTCATATTTACTAGAAATGTACATAGATTAGTGAAAAAACTAAGTTGCATTCCTTAAAAATTTTCGATGAACTTCTATTTTAACAAAACTTTGTGGCAACACTTCAGTCATTTATCTGTATCCAGTGACATAGTGGTATCATACGTTAATTTTAGTATGGCTAATGATCAGTTGTAAACATCTCGACAGCTGTAATTGGAAATGCATGTAGTGTTTCTACATTTTTTTTTTAATTTATGGGCAAAAAATGTAATTTCACTGAAATTTACCGGTTACTGCAGGAAGTGTATGGTGAAAAAGCAATGTCCGAAAGTAGTGCAACATGCAGACGTGTTGATGTATGAAAAAAAAATCGTGAGATGTGTGAGATCACCGGACATTTCAACTAATCATTTCCATAGTTTTGGTTCCATGAAAGAATTTCAAAGAGGCGATACCACTCTGATTTTCCTATTGTAGGGTTTGTTACATGGTTTGAACTTGTAAGACATAGAGGGTTTTTATAGTTTAAACTAATCTCTGTAACTTTAATCCTAGAGCTTCGGTTGTTTCGGAAGAACCTAGTCTACATCTTTTTTTAATGTTAGCCTCATCCTGCTTAAAAGCAATTACGACTATATAGGGGCTAAAAGTCTTCGTTATACTATTTGCATGTACTCTCAGTCGGACCGACAGAACATGCAGCGCTGTTTTATTATATTCTCTAACTTGAGAATCATGGAATCAAAGGCGGTTTTAAATTCTAATGTTAAAAAAATACATAATCAGAAATTAACAACACACTCGCTATTTTCAACTTACAAACCACTAGATATTTTTCATTGGGTTTTGCTTTCATTAGCACTATTGTAACAAAATGGTCAATGGTAGAGATCCAAATTAAACCTAATCAGATTATTCACAAAAGTAGCTGTTTTCATACTTCCATCGAATTATCGCTATCATTCTCATAGTTGATTGTGTGATCGCGAAGTCATATAACATTGTTACTCGTGTATATACCAGGCACTTGCTAATGGGGATATTTTGAATTAATCATTGATACTAAGCTAGGTTAGGCTTAGTGATAAGTTTAAACGAAAAAGAAAAATCTTATCCCTGCCATTTGAAATAAAAAATGAATTTTTTTTTACCCGGGTAAAAGATAAATGTATGTGGATTTAATATGCAAGCATATCAGTTGGAAAGTCCAATTCTTTTTTTTTCCTTCTTATATATAGCTTTATCAAAATTGATTTCATATTTACTAGAAATGTACGTAGGTTAGTGAAAAAAAATTAGTTGCACTCCTTAAAAATTTTTGACGAACGTCTATTTTGACAAAACTTCGTGGCAACACTTCAGTCATTTCTCTGTATCCTGTGACATAGTAGTATCATACGTTGATTTTAGTATGGCTAATGATCAGTTGTAAACAACTCGGAAAATGTAACTGGAAATGCATGTAGTGTTTCTACTTTTCTTAAAATTTGTGGGAGAAAAAAATGTAATTTCACTGAAATTTACCGGTAATTGCATGAAGTGTATGGTGAAAATGCAATGCCCGAAAGTAGTGCAACATGCAGACGTGCTGATGTATGAAAAAATTTTCGTGAGACGTGTGAGATCACCGGACATTTTAACTAATCACTTTCAAAGAGACGATACCACTCTGATGACGAGGGCAAAGTTGTAACAAAAGAATGTTATCGAACGTTGGACAGAATTTCTGTGCAAAAGACATTAAAAGAGCCAAAGCTCTAATTAATCCCGGTGTGTGCAAGTTGTTAATAGTAAATGAAAACAAATGTCCAATGATATTTTTAAATTCCTCACAGAACGTTCCTGGTGCGCTTCCTGTTTACACGCAACTGATTCTCTGCGCGGAACACCTTCTTCTGCATTTCTAATCAAGGGTTTTGACCTCACTTTGACCTTCTCGTTCTAATTGCTTCTATAGCTTATCGTTTGTATCCTTTGACGCCGGGGTGTGTAAAATGTGGGAACACCCACGTAATCGTAACGGAACTTGGTTTTTTAGTTTTCGAAAGTAGGTACATGATTAATTAGTTATCCGGCTTACATAGTTAGAAAAGTTTTATTTTGTTAATTTATTACGACTGCTTTACCCTTTTGTTCCGACTTTTGCGTAGTGAAAAATTTTGCTATCACCAGTAGTTTGATTTAAAGTTTATATGCTAAAAGAATTGTAGAAAAACTCAACTTTTAAGTTTTTAAAACTTAAAAAGTTAAGTGTTTCTACACACCTTTGGAAAATCCGCCTATGGGTGGCGCTGTAACACATATGGTATTTATTTACTTTCATTAAGTCAGGCATTAGTTTTTTGTCTGCATATCATTCCTCCGTTACAAGAAAAGGCGCTACTGGTAAAACTGTTTTATCAGAACCAGCTGTTTTACCAGAGTTGCAGTTCTAAAAGAGTTCCGTCGTATGAAGCGGGTACGAAGAGGTCCAATGTCTATACGTGCCTTACGCAAGAGGATTGTTCTCCAGATATCACCCCTTGAGACTTTTGGTTGGGAGGTTTCCTGAAGGACAAGATCTAGCGTCAAATACCAGCAACTGTACTAGGTCTGAAGGACAGCATTCGGCGCTACATTCTTGATATTTCGCCAGACTCATTCTGGTCATCTGTGGAAAAGAGGGTTCTGCGATTACAGCATATTGTTGTACATGAAGGGGGATATATTGAGTAACAGTTGGGCTGAAAAGTTCTAGGCTAACATAGAAACAAAAATTTTTTGATAAAATTTGTTTTTATTATTCAATGTAGTTGCCTTCAAGGGTGATACAATGATTATAGCGGTCATACAATTTTTCGATACCATTTTTATAGTACGAATTGCCTTTAGCCTCAAAATAGGCCTCAGCTTCGGCTATTACTTTTTCATCGGAACTAAATTATTTTCCATCGAGCATTCTCTTGATGTCTGAGAACAGGAAAAAGTCGCTGAAGCCCAAATCTGGAGAATACGATGCATGCGGAAGTAAATCAAAGCCCAATTCATATAACTTTGCCATCGTTTTCACTGACTTGTGACACGGTGCATTACCTTGATGAAACAACAATTTCATTTTCTTCAAATGGTTCCGTTTTTCCGGGATTTCTTCCTTCAAATGCTCCAATTACACTACGTAATAGTAGCTGTTGATGGATTTTCCCTTTTTAAGACAGTCAATGAGTAATATACCATGCGCATTCAAAATTCCGAAGCCATAACCTTACCAGCCGATTGTTGCGTCTTTCTTTGTTTTGGAGTTGGTTCATCACGTGCAGTCCACTCGGATGACTGTCGATTGGACTCCGGTGTGAAATAATAGAGTCATGTTTCATCCATTGTCACATATCGACGCTTAAATTAGGGTTTATTACGATTAAACAGCTTCAAACACAGCTCAGAATCATCAATTCGTTGTTGTTTTTGGACGACTGTAAGCTCGCGTGGTACCCACTTTGAACAGAGCTTTAACATACCCAAATATTCATTCACGATAAGTCCAACACGTTCCTTTTATATCTTTAGAGTCTCATATACCACCATCAACTTAACTTTACGGTCATCCAAAATTATTTTGTGGACTTTTTTGATGTTTTCGTCGGTAACAGCCTCTTTCAGGCGTCCTCAGTGCTCATTTCGCCTCGTTTAAACTTACTAAACCCCTTCTCAACGGTTGATTTTCCTGGTGCAGAGTCCGAATAATGTTTATCAAGCTAAATATTGGCTTCAACAGTATTTTTTTTTTTTGCCTAAAAGCAATGCTTTATTAACACACAAAATACCTTATTATCCATTGTTTTCAAACGAACAAAAGTTGCTTCACTCAAAATACTATATTTCCCAAACTAATAGTCCAACAGCTGTCAAATTTATACACGTGTCTTTCGAAAGTTAGGACTAACTGAAAATCATATGGATTTAATACTAGTAGTGTCATCTATGTGTCAGCCTGCGAACTTTTCAGCCCTACTGTTACTTTTAATGCTACTTTTTAATATTATTTAGCATTTATAAAGTATATTGAATGTGCTTATATGTATCACAACGCCATCTATTGGCAGATTTTTGTACTGAAATTTTTTATGCAATAAATGTCATGCACATGATTTGAATTATTTGCAATTCTAATTGTATCGCATTTGGACAAATAGAATGCATTCCAGAGTCCTCTGAAGGAGGGTACTTATATCTTGCTAACCCTGTATTTGTTTTAACAGTATTCGTAAAAGCAGAGTGCAGCTGTAAACTGTCGAACTACCGAAGCAATGTCTCTGAAAGTTGTTAAGCTTGCGCCAGAAAAACAAGTCGGCAGCCAGATGTGCAATTTAACTGCGCAGTAGAAACTATGGACAATCCACGTGTTCGGTTCATTTAGTGGTCCAGTGTGTGGATGCAACCTGTAAACCATGGTCCAAAGTCACCATCATGAAGTGGTTAACAATTGGCCATAGTGTGATGGTTACATTATATAATGAGCTAAAATGCTTGGAAGAGGAATAAATGAGCCAAAGTAAGCAAAAATCATTGAACATTTTACATTTATTTCGTAAATAAATAGATATTTTTTGTTACACTGTACACGCATAAATAATTCTTTTGATATGCTTTCATGTGAAAATAGCACATACATTTGCGAAAACCTGAGCTGGGCATTTACAGAAGATAAAAAAGCATAAGGTTTTTACGCATCCTTATATACATATGTTAACAAAAACATTTTTACTTACATTCTTTCACAATATCATTTTCTGTTTGTACACTATATACGTTAAGAGTATTTTTTACTTATTTGTTTTTACAAAAATAGAAGAACGAGGGAAAAAATATGTTTCAAGCAATTTTTTTTGTCTACTATTATAAGACCTTTTCAGTTTTTCCTTAAAAGATTAACACAACCTATTTCGGATATTGATAAACTAATAGTCTTTCTTTAACTGTATTGGATATAAATAAAAAAGTAACACAT
>CM063507.1:104106320-104118820 GCA_032207245.1 Pardosa pseudoannulata | reverse complement strand
TGTACTAATTGGTAGCAGAATAGAGAGTGTGTACCTCTTACTTTAAAATATATAATCTTATCTAAGGGTTTTTTTTTTTTTTATCATTAGACTCAAACGTAACGAAAAATACCTACACGCTATCTGTTAATAAAACAAAAACAAAAATAACGGCCAATGAAGATATTCAGGAACACACATATGTTATAAACAATAAATCATTGATAGATTTTATATAAAGTAAGATATACACACTCTCTATTCTAATTCATAGTTGTGAGAGCAATTTGCGCCATTTTCATTTGTTCGTGGCGGAGCTATGCGTGGAATAGGTGTTGAATACTCCCTGTCCACGCGCTGATTGATTCCTATCTGTTTGCAAGCTCATCAAATAGCTCAAAAATGCTTCCGCCTGACCGGATGATCCCAAAAGCTTACGCGGGAGTGGGTCGATTTTATTTGATTTATAATTATAAAAGAGTTCCCTTTTTAAAATCGTTTTTAACTCACGTAATTTCCAACTACCCCTTTTTTAGACCTGACACACACACACCACACACACACACACACACACACACACACGCACATATATATATATATATATATATATATATATATATATATATATATATATATATATGAGACGGACTTCTCGATGGGTGGTTGCAGTCATGGCCATAAAAATTATACCGTTTCAGCTAAAGACCTTTATTGAGATAACGTTGAAGGACGGGTTCCCACTTCATCATAGGGACAGGACAAACTGAAGGGTCAGCTAGCATGAAGTTCTATGTACAAGACCCGTAACACCTGGGTCGACATCTGTGGGAAAATATCTCTAGAAAAATCTGTCTCCGACAGCGTGTATCTCCTTTTTATTTGGAAATTTCCTAAATTGTCCGCTAGGGCCATGTAGGATTATAATTGGTCAGGCCCCTTCTCCGAGGGCGTAAACTGTAGCCCCAGTGGTCAATTTAGGTTAGGGGTTAAAAAGGGGAATGGAAAATGACGCGGGAATTTTTACTCTTGATTTAAGTTTTGAAAACCCCTGAGAATTTTCCTTACATATATATATATATATATATATATATATATATATATATATATATATATATATATATATATATATATATATATATATACATGTAGGCATGGTACCTATGGCAATGCTCAGCGAGGCGATTTTTCTCCGAGCGAGCGAAGTTTTCTTTTTGCAGTTTGGTAACAACAACTCTGCCCAGTGGAACGCAGAGATAGACGAAAGTCGAACGTAGACTAGCTTGGTCGTTAGATGCAGACGGCACCTGACTACAGAATGACAGGGAGAGATGAGGAAAAAAAAACTTCACAACAAGCAGAAACTCAGCCTTGAAACCAAGCCCGTCATAAACGAATGAGTCAAAAGCGTTTGACATTATTTAGTTACAAAGAGTTACTATCGTGTTATCAGGTTGACGCACAACGGTCATATTATTTACACATAATGATTAGAGATTAATTTCAAATAATATGTTCGTTTCATACTTTGATAGCGCATTATATTTTTAAACGATTTCAACATATATAATAATTTTTTTTTAATAATGTGTTATGTTTAAACATAGTACTTTTTACAATAAAACAATAAGTCTTAAATTGATAGTTACAGACAGATTTATACATGATTAAAAAACGGATTGAAAATATTAGCTATCTATTTATCATAAAAAACAAAAAAATAGCATTTAAGAAATACATATACCATAATATATATATATATATATATATATATATATATATATATATATATATATATATCAGTGGCGTGCGGTAGGTGTTCATGCAGGGGTGTGCAGAGAGCAACAACAATAATAATAAAACCATAAAAATGTACATTAAACACTTCCTTAACTTTTATTATTCATTTGTACACAAAATCCCTACGTCTATCCGTATTACTAATAAAATAACAAAAATCTTATATTTTCAGGAAACGCAGCACTACAAGGCGCCCGCTGCTGCAGTACCTCATCAGGATGCTTATTGGTGTGACCAATGAGCATCGACAAACCGAAAGTCTAGTCCACGTGCAGAGGATTTCACTGCACGCTGGCGCAATAGAACGAACTGTTTCTTGTTCGGTCAGTGGATTAAATTATATTTATTAATTGTTTTTAACATTTGAAAATCATATATTCTGCGAAAAACATGGTCACAATTTTTAAAAACAAAACCAGGGATATGGTGTTACAGATATAACTCATATACTGTCTGTTACACACAATGAATGGTAAAATTTAGAATGTTCTGTTAGAATTGGTTTCTTTTTTGTCTAACAAAACAAAATTGTTTTTCAGCGTATTATTTCTATAAATATAATACATCACCGAAATTACTTTACCACACTAAAACATTTTCCTTTATATTGATGAAATACTTTTATATTTCCACGAAAACAAAATCTTATATAAATTTAGACATTAACCGTCTGCAAAATCGTGTGGCCAGTTAATCAGTTAAAAAACCAAAATCGCTTCAGCACGTAAGTCCCCGCTCTAATACAACGCTTAATAAACCGTACCTTCGGATGATAGCTGCACTTGCCTCAGTGCCATAGTATGCTGTTCTTCTCCAGTAGCCCATACATATAAAGCGTGATTTTCTATTAGTGCGCAGTGCGTACACATAAAAATTTCTTATGTTTGTTTGCTTTTGAACGCGCTACGTGGTGCAGCACCTAGTACCGCACGCACTGCGAGAATACAAGCAAGCAAATCAACATAATATTTGAATATATTATAAATAATATTTATTATATACCATATAAAGATAGGTAGACATAGATGCAGAAAATTATTGTCCCTCATAATTTTGCCAGGGTGTGCAGTGCACACCCTGCACATATGGACCGCACGCCACTGATATATATATATATATATATATATATATATATATATATATATAATATATATAATATATATATAATATATACACATACATACATACAGACACAATTATACCATTGTCATTAAAACAGAGATCTCTAAAAAGTAGAACGCATAAAGAAATAGTGTATGACTAGAACATTATATATTTAACTGAGCTATTGTCTAGTTTATGACTAGTTTACAGCATAAAAAGTATTATGATAGTATATAGTAAATTGTGCAGTTTAAATAACTATTTTAGTGAATCTCAAATGATTTTCCCATAGCGGGAATTGAATTTCTGATGTCCTTCAGTACTTAAAGGAAACAAGGCAACAGGATACTATGAGCATAGCCCTCTAATCCTGAGATTACTATAAGTGATCATAATGTTGCCAACGCTCGAGGAAGTTAAACAGCTAAAAGGATGCATAAAAATAGATTCCTGAGTTCATAACACAAAGTCTCCGACGTCTGATGATACATCGAATTACATGCTGGACTGCAGCTAATTACACAGTGCGAAGTCAAGGAGTTCTGACAGTGTAGGATGTATACAGAACTAATTTTTTCCATGAATATCAAAATAACTACAACTTCTACTTCTCGCGGGGAATGTTTCCCGGATTTGATTGATATTGTGAGAGAACTCGTTGTGTTTTGCAGTTAATGTTTTCAGGAAGACAGCGCAAACTTTTCCCTTGGAGCTTCGTGAAAAGTTTTCTCCGTGAGGGAAGGAATAAATAATTAGATTGTAAAGAACTACAACTTTTTCTTCTAGCGTAGGATATCAAAATAACTACAACTTCTACTTCTCGTGGGGAATGTTTCCCGGATTTGATTGGTATTGTGAAAAAAGTCGTTGTGTTTTGTTGTTAATGTTTTCAGGAAGACAGCGCAAACTTTTCCCTCGGGGCTTCGTGAAAAGTTTTCTCCATGAGAGGAATAAATATAAGAACTACTTGTTTCTTTCCTTCGTTGTGACGATTTTGAGTCATCGGCCAATAAGCAACTTCAAGCTGACGTCAAAGTGACGTTCAAAAGGTTCGAACTGAACCGCAAGATTAGATTGCCTATTGTTAAATACAACTTTTTCTTCAGACAACGCAAACTTTTCCCTCGGGGCTTCGAGAAATGTTTTCTCCGTTAGGGGAGGAATAAATAACTAGATTGTAAAGAACTACAACTTCTACTTCTCGTGATGAATGTTTCTCGGATTTGATTGGTATTGTGAAAGAAGTCGTGTTTTGCTGTTAATGTTTTCAGGAAGATAGAGCAAACTTTTCCCTCAGATCTTCACGAAAAGTTTTCTCCATGAAGGAAGGAATAAATAATTAGATTGTAAAGAACTACAACTTTTTCTTCTAGCGTAGGATGTCAAAAGAACTACAACTTTTACTTCTCGCGGTGAATGTTTCCCTGATTTGATTGGTATAGTGAAAAAAGTCGTTGCTCCGCTGTATGATAAGACAGTGTGAATTTATAAATTTGTGATTAATTAAAGTATCCTAAAATTGAATAGTGGAATGATATGTTCAAGTTACGTGTGTTTTGATCGTCAACAAATAAATAAGAATTGTCAATTCAGGACACTGAGAAGGGAGGCTACTGATTTCACAATTCAGGTGAAACAATCAAAAATCGTAAGAAACAGATCTCTTTGCTGTAAATTTTTCTGATGCCGAAATCATTTGAGAGTCGCTAAAAGTCATAAATACATAGTAATTTCATAGAAATAAAAAATGCACTTACCTTGAAAGACACGCTGTTTTCATTATCAAAAGCGACCCAATTATGATCTTGGTAAGCAAAAGGAACTTTGGTAGATATATCAAAAATTTGAGTAGCTCCGGATTTCAAAAAAGAGCACACCTGAAATAAAGAGTATTAAGCAATAATCATTATTACAGCTTTTAATCTTCAAATAAGAATAAAATTACAAATTTAGAATAAGACGCTTATATGTAATATGTTCCGATAACTCATGGGCTTCAATAATCAAAGGAGCTAAATGTATAACAATTCAAGGTATAAGCTTAAATGCTAAGTACGGTGCTTTTTTACAGGGAATTCAATTGTTTCTTCTTCTAATTCAGAAGCTTTTCTAATTTGTTTCTTTCTTTTCTTTCAATTCCTTCATGTTCTTTTTACCTTTCCTTTAAAATCGTCAAAAATAGAAATTATTCCAAAACTTGACCTTTTAAACTATTTCTTTATTTTATTTTGGTCTTTTCCTGTGCTTTTTGAAAACAGTTGTAAATTTCCCTGAGTTTTGATTAGTACCCTATATTTCCCCCGATTACTTTGTAATTCCCCAACTTTCGCTGATTTTCCAGATCGCTACGAACCCAGCAATAGGAATTTTATAAATCACAAAATTATTGCTCCTTATAACCGATGTTTCCACGTTAAAACCGGTTTATACTCCTATTCACTTAACATTGTACCAAGTATTTCAAATCTCTCGTTAAATTCCAGGTTCTCGTTAAATAAGGACTTGGTTATAAGCGAGTTCTACTGTAATTGTGTTCAAAATTGTACATGTCGAATTGATACATTCTCGCATCTTTTGATCGTTAAAATCGGGAAGAAATTATATGATGAACAGCATGTGAAAAACAGCGTTATATCAGGCCTCGTTATAAGAGATTTTTGCTGTAATTATGTTCAAAATTATATGTGTTACTTTTTGATACACTCTCGTATCTTTTGATCCCTAAAGGAGGTAGAAGTTATCTGAAGAAAAGTATGTCAAAAACACTGTTATATCAGGACTCGTTATAAATGAGTTCTGCTACAACTGTGTTCAAAATTATGTATGTTACTTATTGATACACTGTCGTATCTTTTGAACGCTAAATGAGGAAGAAATTATATGAAGAAAAGTATTTGGCAAACAGCATTAAATTAGGCCTCGTTATCAGCGTGTTCTATTTCAACTGTGTTCAAAATTATGTATTACTTATTGATACACTTTCGTATCTTTTGATCGCTAAATGAGGAAGAAATTATATGAAGAAAAGTATTTGGCAAACAGCATTAAATTAGGCCTCGTTATCAGCGCGTTCTACTTCAATTGTGTTCAAAATTATGTATTACTTATTGATACACTTTCGTATCTTTTGATCGCTAAATGAGGAAGAAATTATATGATGAAAAGTATTTGAAAAACAGTGTTAAATCAGGCCTCGTTATAAGCAATTTCTACTGTAATTGTGTTAAAAATTATATGTGTTACTTATTGATACACTCTCGTATCTTTTGAACGCTAAATGAAGAAATTATGTGATGAAAAGTATGTAAAAAACAGAGTTAAATCGGACCTCGTAATAAGCGAGTTCTACTACAACTATGTTCAAAATTATGTATGTTACTTATTGATACACTGTCGTATCTTTTGATCGCTAAATGAGAAAGAAATATGATGAAAAGTATGGGAAAAACCACATTAAATCAGGCCTCGATATAAGCGACTTCTACTACAACTGTTTTCAAAATTATATGTGTTACTTATTGATACAATCTCGTATCTTTTGAACGCTAAATGAGGAAGAAATTATACGATGAAAAGTATGTGAGAAACAGAGTTAAATAAGGCCTCGTGATAAGACAGTTCTACTGCAATTGTGTTCAAAATTATGTATGTTACATATTGATACACTCTCGTATCTTTTGAACGCTAAATGAGTAAGAAATTATATGATCAAAAGTATGTGAAAAAAAAAAGTGTTAAATCAGGCCTCGTTATAAGTGAGTTCTACTATAATTGTATTCAAAATTATTGTCTTGCTTATTGATACACTTGTATCTTTTGATCGCTAAAGGAGGTAGAAATTATCTGAGGAAAAGTGTGTAAAAAACAACGTTAAATCAAGTCTCGTTATAAGCGAGTTCTACTGTAATTGTGTTCAAAATTATATTTGTTACTTATTGATACACTCTCGTATCGTTTCAAAGCTAAATGAGTAAGGAATTATATGATGAAAAGTATGTGAAAAACAGCGTTAAATAAGGCCTCTTTATCAGCGAGTTCTTCTGTAATTGTGTTACTTATTGATACACTTGTACCTTTTAAACGCTAAATGAGTAAGAAATTATATGATGAAAAATATTTGGAAAAATGCGTTAAATCAGGCCTCGTTATAAGCGAGTTACACTGTAATTGTGTTCAAATTTATATGTGTTACTTATTGATACACTCTCATATCTTTTGATCGGTAAATGAGGAAGAAATTATATGAAGAAATGTATTTGAAAAACAGCGTTAAATGAGTTCTCGTTATAAGCGAGTTCTACTTCAATTGTGTTCAAAATTATATGTGTTACTTATTGATGCATTCTCATATCTTTTGATCGCTAAATGAGGAAATTATATGAAGAAATGTATTTGAAAAACAGCGTTAAATGAGTCCTCGTTATAAGTGAGTTATACTTTAACTGTGTTCAAAATTATTGTCTTGCTTATTGATACACTTGTATCTTTTGAACGCTAAATGAGTGAGAAATTATATGATGAAAAGTATGTGAAAAACAGCGTTAAATGAGTCCTTGTTATAAGCGCGTTATACTTCAGTTGTGTTCAAAATTATGCATTACTTATTGATACACTGTCGTATCTTTTGAATGTTAAATGGGAAAGAAATTATATGATGAAAAGTATGTGAAAAACAGCGTTACATAAGGCCTCTTTATAAGCAAGTTCTATTGTAATTGTGTTTAAAATTATAGGTGTTACTTATTGACACACTTGTATCTTTTGAACTCGAATTGAGTAAGAAATTATGTGATGAAAAGTATGTGAAAAACACAGTTAAATCAGGCCTCGTTATAAGCGAGTTCTACTGTAATTGTGTGCAAAATTATATGTGTACTTATTGATACACTTGTACCTTTTGAACGCTAAAAGAGTAAGAAATTATGTGATGAAAAATATGTGAAAAACAGCGTTAAATAAGGCCACTTTATCAGAGTGTTCTACTTCAATTGTGTTTAAAATTATATGTGTTACTTATTGATACACTCTCTTATCTTTTGATAGCTAAATGAGAAAGAAATTATGTGATAAAAAGCATGTGAAAAACATCGTTAAATCAGGCCTCATTATAAGCGAGTTCTACTGTAATTATGTTCAATATTATTGTCATGATTATTGATACACTTGTACTTTTGAAAGCTAAATGAGTAAGAAATTATTTGATGAAAAGTATCTGAAAAACAGAGTTAAATCATACCTCGTTATCAGCGTATTCTACTTCAATTGTGTTCAAAGTTATATGTGTTACTTATTGATACACTCTCGTATATTTTGATCGCTAAATGAGGAAGAAATTATATGCTGATAATCATGCGAAAAACAGCCCAATGCGAATATGTTAAACAATACTCAAGTACCCACCTGCTCGTAGTTCATCTTCCCTCTTCCTGCACCAGGTCCCAATGCAGGTGCATCCATCTTGTAGCGTTGCTTGGGGTGCTCGAGCTTGTAGGACCGGGCGTGAGTCGGAATGCCGACCATGATCTTTTTCCGGGGCATTCCCCTTGCTTCCCAGAATCCCGCTGACCAGGCCTGGCACATTAAGAATATTAAATAAGAATATTAATTGACATATTCAATAAAACTCTTTGGCGACTCCAGTTTTACAAAAATGTTTAGTATTTTCTATATGTATACACCAAACAGACATTAGATTATGACTTATCGATTAATATATATATATATATATATATATATATATATATATATATATATATATATATATATATATATATATATATATATATGTGTGTGTGTGTGTGTGTGTGTGTGTGTAAGGAAAATTCTCAGGGGTTTTCAAAACGTAAATCAAGGGTAAAAATTCCCGTGTCATTTTCCATTCCCCTTTTTAACCCCTAACCTAAATTGACCACTGGGGCTACAGGTTACGCCCTCAGAGAAGGGGCCTGGTCAATTATAAACTTACATCGCCCTAGCGGACAATTTAGGATAGGGGGTTAAAAACGGAATGGAAAATGACGCGGGAAGAAAATTCTCAGGGGTTTTCAAAACGTAAATCAAGGGTAAAAATTCCCGTGTCATTTTCCATTCCCCTTTTTAACCCCTAACCTAAATTGACCACTGGGGCTACAGGTTACGCCCTCAGAGAAGGGCCTGGTCAATTATAAACCTACATCGCCCTAGCGGACAATTTAGGATAGGGGTTAAAAAGGGGAATGGAAAATGACACGGAAAGAAAATTCTCAGGGGTTTTCAAAACGTAAATCAAGGGTAAAAATTCCCGTGTCATTTTACATTCCCCTTTTTAACCCCTAACCTAAATTGACCACTAAGGCTACAGGGTACGCCCTTAGAGAAGGGCCTGGTCAATTATAAACCTACATCGCCCTAGCGGACAATTTAGGATAGGGGTTAAAAAGGGGAATGGAAAATGACGCGGGAAGAAAATTCTGAGGGGTTTTCAAAACGTAAATCAAGGGTAAAAATTCCCGCGTCATTTTCCATTCCCCTTTTTAACCCCTAACCTAAATTGACCACTGGGGCTACAGGTTACGCCCTCAGAGAAGAGGCCTGACCAATTATAATCCTACATGGCCCTAGCGGACAATTTAGGAAGTTTCCAAATAAAAAGGAGATACACGCTAGCGGAGACAGATTTTTCTAGAGATATTTTCCCACAGATGTTGATCCAGGTGTTACGTGTCTTGTACATAGAACTTCATGCTAGCTGACCCTTCAGTTTGTCCCTATGATGAAGTGGGAACCCGTCCTTCAAAGTTATCTTAATAAAGGTCTTTAGCTGAAACGGTATCATTTTTATGGCCATGACTGCAACCCCCCATCGAGAAGTATATGTATATATATATATATATATATATATATATATATATATATATATATATATACATATATATATATATATATATATATATATATATATATATATATATATATATATATATATATATATATATATATATATATATATATATATATGTGTGTGTGTGTGTGTGTGTGTGTAAAAAGCAACTGATTTATCGGACTTCGTTAAAGGTTATACAAAAATACAATCTATGTTAAGACAGTTTTTTCCAAATTAGTGATATTTCTATCCCATAATTATAGGATGGGAACAGTGAATAACTGTCCCCTCGTTGCTGTGAAATTTGTTACTTACCACATTTAGGTAATAGTTATGCGCCTGCTCACTGTTCCTGGAGAAAAGAGGACTGTGATGCGTGGTGTACGGATACTCGGGGCTGAAGAAATTGAAATCGTAAGACATGACGTTCACGAAGTCCACAGCCCTGCAAGGAAATGGAAGAGGATAAGATGGGAAAATGGCCCTTAGAGAAGCATCAAAATCGATGAAAATAATCATTTTCTTGAACGATGTAAATAACCATCGTCTAACGACGACGTAATCGTTAATTAGTATTATAACGCCTCGCGCGTTCCCGGCTGCACTTTCTGATGTCTGCACGCCACGTTTCTATACCTGCTCGCCTATTGTTACTGGAGCATGTATCTTGGTTTCGATTAAAACCTATATTGCCGACAATTAAGCACTGCAGCGACAAAACTATTGACTAAACATTTATTTACAAATTCTGTTAAGACATATGTACAGTCAACATCTTACGCCTAAACATGGCTGCCATAAAACTGAGGAAAAAAAATTGTGCCGAGCGGAAAACACCTCTCTCGGTCTCAGCTCCTTTCAGAAGAATGTCCGTTCTCCGTCGTTTCAACCGGGCATCTCTCTGCAACTCCCTGCGAGGGCCGGGGTGGAATTCCCCCCTCTTGGTCAAGCTTTCTCCTCCACGGGAAATATGTCCCTGCATCCGTCGACCCCTCCTGTTGAACCTCCCTGGAACAGGGCTTGCCCACCCTCTCTCGGAGTGTCCGTCTTCGGCCGCCGAAAAAAACATGGGCCCATGTAACACCAACTCGAGTCTTGAGTCTAGTATTACAAATATTAATCATCGTTAATGATCTTCTTTGAAGATACAAATAATTATCGTTTAACGAAGACGCAATTGTTAATTACCGTCAATACTAGACTAAGGGCCAGTTTCACCAAAGTTGTTTGATGTCTAACCGCGATTAACCCATGGCGTCAACCAACGGTGGAACGTAGTTCTCCGTTTAAACAGAGATTAATCGCGGTTAGTCGTTAAACGAGACTTTGGCGAGACCCGTCCTTAAACGACGCAAACAATCATGAAGTCTTTAAAGTTATACCAAATAAGCATCTCCCTTCTCCCCTTTCGAACTTGAAGAATCATACGTTTTTTCTACCGATGAAAAAGTGATAATGTTTCTGCTGCAGATTCTCAAAAAACAAAAATTGATACTTACTTCGCCATTTCAGGTATGTCATAGGACGTATCGATGATAGCGACATGTGCTGCCACCGTACAGCTAACCAGAAAAGTTTTCTTTGTCTTGTCAATCACGAAACGCAATTCCTAAAATTAGAATACATTCTTAAATTCTATTTTTCTCAAATGAATTGCAAGAATCGATTGGATGATGTATAATAAACACTTTGTAGTGTTTCACGAACTATTTACTGTGGTGTTTCACACACAGATAGCATTTAAACACCATGCTCCATTTTCCCATCCCTTCCATTCCTTTTTCTGATCCCATTAGGGATGGGTTTCCATTAAATAAAATTGTAAGTTTGCATAAGAAGAGCTTAGAAACACATTTCAAAAAAATTAATCATAAACAATTATCACCGCATCGAATTTCCACACCAAACAATGTGAAGAGCGAGAGTCACCTCTTGAGTTGTGGCATTTAATCCTGTGATAAGTAAGAGTCACTTCTCGAGTTACAGCATTGAATCATGACGTGGGCGAAAGCCACCTCTCGAGTTGTGGCATTAAATAATGTGATGAGTGAAAGTCACATCTCGAGTTGCAGGATTAAATCATGCGGTGAGAGAGAGTTACCCTCGAGTTGTGGCATTAGATCATGTGGTGAGCGAGAGTTACCTCTCGAGTTGCGGCATTAGATAATTTGATAAGCGAGAGTCACTTCTCGAGTTGCGGCAATAAATCATATGGTGAGCGAGAGTCACCTCTCGACTTGCGGCATTAAATAATGGGATGAGCTAGAGTCACTTCTCGAGTTGCAGCATTAAATAATGTAGTGAGCGAGATTCACCTCTCGTTGAGGCATAAAATAATATGGTGAGCAAGAGTCACCTCTCGAGTTGCGGCATTAGATCATGTAGTGAGCGAGAGTCACATCTCGACTTGCGGTATTAAATTATGTGGTGAGAGTCACCTTTCGAGTTGCGGCATTAAATTATTAGGTGAGAGTCACATCACGAGTGCAAAGGATTTGTCATAAGTTTCTAATTTATTGGACAGTGTGCGTATATGATGCCAATAAAATATGTAATTATAACAAAGATGGCAGAATTTACAAACTAAAGAAGACAACCGCTTCAAAGGAATTCCGGTTACCTTTAAAAGAAGAATAAAAAAGAATCTTTCCAGGGGACTTGCTCCATTCCATGACGGGAATTCCCAGTCAAAATCTACGCCGTCAAATTTGTACTGGTCCAGTAGATGTAGTAGCGAAAATATGAACCTGTAATTTTT
>CM063507.1:104098820-104103820 GCA_032207245.1 Pardosa pseudoannulata | reverse complement strand
ATTCTCAGGAGAGAGTAGCTTAGTCAGCGAATTTAATAGTCAGAAAGGAACTTGAATCAGTGCAAAAAGTAAACTATTTACTTAGAAAAATAACTGAAAGTAATCCTAGTTACGTCGAATTATCGTTAAGTTCTTCCCAATTTTTTTTGCCACAGTAATTAATGGAAATAATGGAATGAAACTATCATATCCACTACAAACTGGACGTCGATAGAATTTATTGTTAGTACAGTTGATAAAATTTTCATTGCAACAAAAAATAATCGATGATTAAATTTGAAATTATTAAATATGCACCTAATCTATTATTTAAGCCAAATATAAAAAAACCTCTTAAATCTCCCGATACTGTGAATGCAGTTTAGAATCACGTTAAATTCATTTAGAAAGATAATTCAGAGTTTTTTTAGCTAAGTCGAAATTATCATTAAATTCTTCCTAATTTTTTCTTTCCACAGTACTTAATGGAAGTAAAAGAATGAAACTATCATTTCCACTACACCCTGGAGGTTGTCAATACTACTGATAAAATTTTCATTGCAACAAAAAGTAATCGATGATTAAATTTGAAATTATTATATATGTGCCTAATCTATTATTTAAACCAAATAAAAAAGAAAACTATTTACGTCATATCTATGTTCAGTGATAAAACGTATGAAAGTACTGCAGACGATATTCAAATAATTTAAAATAAGAAAGGATTAAAGGAGATGGTTAAAGGAATGACTTCATAATGCTAGAAAAAAATGTTATTTTTACATATTTATTATGGGACAAATTGATAAATTTAATCGCCTGCTCTTAAACGGGTAAAATAGGGCTTGAAATAATGGCATTAAATGCTAGAAAAGGGGGAAAGGGGTGGATATCGAATTTTGCTAACCCTAACTCAATAAGAATCTAATATGGATGCCTCTATCCATTCCAGGTCCAACCGCTTCATAAATTCGAGGACAGACGGAGAGATAACTTAGGCTATTATTACATAGGGGATGTTGCCTGACCGAATCAAGTGTACTGACCTCTGCCTGCCGTCTGGAGTGGCGACCATCTGCGAGAAACCTCCCCTGGACTTCTCTCCGATGGACAGCATGACTTTCAGCTTAGGGTGCTTCTTCTTGAGAGCAGTGGTCCGGTTGAAGCACTCTAGGTCCTGGTAAGTCCTAGGCATCGCGAAGTCATGCTTCACTGTGGCAAATCCCACCACCAGGTGAGTGCACAGGGCGCCGTCTATGTCTTCCGGCTGAAGGCGACTGCTCACGTTCTTTTCCACTAGGTAGTAGCAAACAATGTTGTGGCTGGTCGCTTTGTCCTCTGAAATTCAAAAACAGTTGGTTATGTTAGTATTTCTCTTAAGTTTCCTAAGGCATATAAAAGGTTTCTATTGTTTTAAGCAATTGAAACAACTTAATTTTGACTTTAACCCTTTCGTGGGCCATTTATTTTACATACAGTGTTTTCAAACTTTCAAAACAGAAGTTCTAATTCTATTCAATTGATCGAACAGTAGAAGACAGTACAAAACTGAAGCGGGAATTAGTCTTCCCATTGTTATAATAATAAGGTAAATACATTATAATGATTTTTACTCTTCCCACAGGTGTATTTTGTAAGATCATGTAGATGTAAATAAGTAATAAGTAATCTTCCCAAGGCCCACGAAAGGGATAATTAAACTATGATATCTTTTCCTACTTGTACGTCTATTTTACTTGCAGAATTTTATGAAATTTGGCCAATTATAAAAGTGGGATCCACCACCATACATAATGATTTCACTTTGAACCTCGAGCTCTTAATAGATACAAACATCTGTTCTAAATTTGAGAAATCGTACCCTGTTTTAGAAAAGGCATTACGGTTTTAAATATACTTGAAAAGATGCAATTGTGTAGATTAAAGATGAATAAAACTTTAAATGATAACTAAGAGAAACCTGTGTCATTCATTTGAATCTCCAATAAATCAAAGTGCATACAGGACACGAGCAAAGGAACTCGCAAATAAAAAGCTATTAACAGACTATTAGAAATAAGATTACCTCTCTCAGGGAGAACAGTCAAAAACTATTTTAAATCAAAACTTTTATGATCTTGATAACATTACAGTTACCTCGAGACGAGATTTTGACAGCTACTTACCCCCTCCCAAACAAAAAAAAATTTCCACCATTACCTTATTTTATTCAACCCATTAAGAGGCATACATATATAGGGGCATGATTCATTAATGACTCCACATAAAAGCGCTTGACGCGTAAGAATTTAATAAGAACGTCTTGAGATAGGGTCTTTAATGTATCCAAGCTGAGCAAGGCATATATATACATATATATATACCTATATATAATTATGTTTGTGGTTATCCAAGTGAATCTTCTTATTACATTAGAGATTAAGAGGCGTTTGAATGAACTAATACGTTTTTTTTTCTTACAAATGTATCAGATGAAAGAAATAACAGAAGAGATAGATGGTCACGAATCGCTCTTGTATAGATTATTTTTTTTCTTCATGCATTTGCTTGTTTCTTTGAAAGACATCACTTTTATGCGGTCATGATTCTAAAAGTCGAAAAAATGTAAAACAATTATTTAAACAAATATATATACATATATATATACCTATATATAATTATGTTTGTGGTTATCCAAGTGAATCTTCTTATTACATATAAATCTGGTCCTTACACAACTAATTTTCACTTTCCCCCTGCACCACCAAGAGGGGAATAGCCTAAGAAATTGTAAACAAACCTTTATCTTCGCCAAAAAGACAGCCAAATTGATATTCTGGCTCTTGAAAAACGAGGAATATATTTTAAACAAATATTAAAATTTATTTTCTCTTTCAGCTCTCGATTTCGGCCCTGATTTATTCTATGAATCCCTTACAAACATGCACACACACATATACATATACATATACACACACACACATATATATATATATGTGCATATATACATAAATATATGTATATTGTAACATCACTGGATCCACGGGTAGCTTGTGAGTGTCGAGGTGGTTGTGACACGACGTACAGCTTATAATAATAACAACTTTAATTCTTGATTAAACAGAAGCTATTTACAAATTTTCTGAATGGAAATCACAAATCTCAGGTGAGCTTGTACGGACCTAAAAGTCCCTGGTTCTAGGCGAACCTAAAAAAAAACAATCTGCGGTCAAGTGCCGACAGATATACCGCTGTACAGCGGTATAACTGGTACTCCTTGAGTCCCACACAAAATTGAAGAAAGGCTCCCCAAAAAACCAACCGCGACAAGTTGACGCCACCGCTCGTTCCCTCGTCAGCGAAAACTCGTGCCGCCTGACTTCACCTTTTGCCTATTCCCATGGACTTTACCTTTTAACGTCGCCGTCCTGCTAGCCTCCAACTGGTCCTTTCGTTGGCGCCTCACAGTCTGGCATTTCGGAGTCAGGTCCGACCTTCTAATCACCTCGAACATCTCAAGGCGTGTCGAAGCTAAAACCCTCTGTATTTTAGTGTTAAAAACCCAGACAGAAAGTCGCCTTGGCCTGGGGTTTAAGAAAACCTCTTTGTGAAGCCAATGGAGTGTAGCAACGTCACAATATACACATACACACATACACACACACACACACACACACACACACACACATATATATATATATACATAAATATATATATATATATATATATATATATATATATATATATATATATATATATATATATATATATATATATATATATATATATATATATATATATATACTCTGATTGGTTCAAAAGCGCGGGTTTTTTTGCATGTTTTGTATGAGAAGACGAATTGTTATCTTTCAGTGTATAGCTTTCGGGTTATATTTTACTAACGGCCTGATAATTTTATTGATGTAAGAGTTGAATAATATATTTTTGCTTTTAAATAATGGATAATTCAGAGCGTATCGAGCTAATTGCCTGTAATTCGAACTGTGACTAGAAATCAGGAACTGAATTATCTGTAAATGATAGTAACGAAAGTTTACTAGATGACCTGGATAGTACTGACTCTGATAGTAGTATAGATGGAATCAGTCAAGCAAGACAATTTTTTTAAAATTAATTGGGATAATCATTCGGATCCGCCTCCTAGATTTGCTTTCACTGGAATTCCAAAAATTAACTTGGATGTCGATGTGATTAAAGGTAAACTTAAGTTCTATGATGCTTTCATAGAAAGAAAAAAAAAGTTGTAATAAAGGCTTAAAAATATTAGGAATGTTAATTTTAATAACATATTTTTGCTTAAAAATGTAAAATGAACAATAAAATGCAATAAAAAAATGTGACATTTTTTTGACCGAATTCTGGAAAAAAAATGAAACTGTCCCGCCCCGCAATCTTTCAGTTACGAGATCGCAGCCTTTGCCAACTGAGCTGCCATGGTTCCCAGTTAAAACTTTATACTGTCCACTCGCGCAGCCGATGATGTACAGTCAGTCACCGAAAAAACTTACCATTCATACTGAACAACTTCGAACCCTGACAAATGCTTTTCAAAAAATAATTCAAGTTACTAAAAACAAGAAAGCCAAAATATATAAGAAAATACAAAATTTTATTCAGTGTAGTTAATTACTTATTGTTAATTTAATTAGGTATACTGCATCCTATTAAACAATATTCGGTAAGATTTTAGGTAATCTGTATATTGTACCTATTAAAATTTCTCAAAACAAAATTCTCTCTGGGATGCCTTACACCTTTAATTTTGAATGCTGCATGCTATTGAACAAGCAAGCAAACCTGTACTATAAAATAACAGGCCCGGTTAATAATTTAGAGCAATAAACGAGGAAAAGAAGGTCACAGCATCATTTCTGAACTCCGCTAATAATGGCTTCCGTTAAAGATATTTGTATGACTTACCCAAACAATCTAAAAACTGGTTCATTCGCTATTTGCAAACCATTAGAGATTAAGAGGCGTTTGAATGAACCAAAATGGAAGAATACGTTTTTTCTTACAAA
>CM063507.1:104091320-104093820 GCA_032207245.1 Pardosa pseudoannulata | reverse complement strand
TAAATATATATATATATATTATATATATTATAAAAAAATATATATAATATATATATATATTATTTATATATTATATATATTTTTTTATTAAATATATATATATTTATTATATTATATATATATATATATATATATTTTACATTATTTTATTTATTTATATATATTTTATATATATATATATATATATATATATATATATATATATATATATATATATATATATTACCAGAAATATTAGATTCAATCGAATGCAAATTATATTTTATAAAACCTGTAAACAATTCTTGAAAAAAAATATTAAAAACTTTTCCAGATAACATGCACGTTACACGAAAAATTATTATCTTTTCTTACGTACCACATTCATTTTTGAAACATAAAAAATATTTTTGTTAAAAATTTTTAAATAACAGACACTTTGTCTTTAACAAAAATAATATCAAGACTCATGATAACTAAAAATATAATTGTTTAAAACAAACTTATTATTTTAAAACATACTACAATATCTCAAAATAACTTTGAACTTAAATTTGTATATATTTAAGATACATATATATTTTTAAAAATATATTTCAAAAAAATTAATTTCTTTTTTTTTTTTTTTTTAAACTAAAAATTTACATTGAAAAACAATATTTTGGGAAATAACTAGAATTATTAAATTCAATCGGATGAAAATTATATTGTATACAAACTGTAAAAATTTCTTGAAAAAAAATATTAAAAACTTTTTCAGATAATATGCCAGTTACGCGAAAAAAAAAAAAAAAAAAAAAAAAAAAAAACACAATTTGAGAAAATTCAAGTGAAAGTGTAAGTTTAAATTTGTTTACAGTAACAGTTGTTGACACGCTTTTATTCATAACTCCTCTCAATCTTGCAAATTTTTTAAAGCGGATTGTTTAAAAATGTTCAGAACTGAATTCACTTTCACATATATTTTTTTTTGAAAAATGGAGTTTTTTGTCGATTTAACAGTCATATCCCCTATATAATAATAGCCTAAGTTATCTGTCCGTCTGTCTTCGAATTTATGAAGCGGTTGGACCTGGAATGGATAGAGGAGGCATCCATATTGGATTCTTTTTGAGTTAGGGTTAGCAAAATTCAAAGCGACTTCGAAAACGTTCGAAATCCCCCCCCCTTCAGAGTGTTTAATACCATTATTTCAATCTCTATTGTCCCCGGTTATGAGTAGGCTATTAAATTTATCAATTTATCACATAATACATAGGTAAAAATAACGTTTATTCTAGCATTATGACGTCATTCGTTTAACCATCTGATTTAATCCTTTCTTATTTTAAATTATTTAAATATCGTCTGCATTATTTTCGTATATTTCATCACTGAACTTAGATATGACGTAAATAATTTTCTTTTATATTTGGCTTAAATAATAGATTAGGTACATATGTGATAATTTTAAATTTAATCATCGATTAATTTTTGTTGCAATGAAAGTTTTCTAACCGGTATTAACAACAAATTCTTTTCATAAAAAGTCTAGGAGTCTATTTCACGGACTAATAAAAACCTAGCGTTTAAGTTATATATCTTTGTAAATTAAGAATTTTGTTCGTTTGTGTGTTTGTTTTTTATACATAGCCACACGGTTTGTAATCGACTAGCTAAATTTTGGACAACATTCATATATACCGCCAAATAATTACTGTCAATATTAAAACCTCTGCTGTCCATCCTATCACATAATATGACAAGACAAATGAAAGTTGGCAACTAACATGTGGCCAGTAAAGATAAACAAATTATTGAGTGTGTACCAGATAATTCTCAGCCAAAAAACAAACCATTTTTTTTACCTACCTTATAGAGTATTTCACAAATATAGAAAATTAAAAATTTTACTGATCCCGTCAATTGACGGGTTATATGCTAGTAAACGATAAGAAAAAAACTATGTCGAATTATTTCTGTTCCGAATTGGTTAACCGTTTGATTTGAAAATGGCGAAAAGTTATTCCTTAACCCTTTAATTCCAGAGTCATTGATGCGCATGTCTGTTAAGTCTGTTATTTTGGATTGCATAGAATAAAATAAATATGAAGTTTAAACAACTTTGAATAAGACAGCACGTCACGTGATCAGCGACCGTTATAAACATCGAAAGATAACATTTATGAAAAAGGAATAAACTACGAGAAAAAAAGATATATTTGGAAGTACATGTAAAATAAATACTGAAAAATGGAGTTTTATAATAAACTAGCATATAGCCCGTCATATGACGGGATTGGTAAAATTTTTCAATTTTCCAGAATTGTTAAGTATTCTATGTGGCAGATAAAGCAATTGTTTGTGTTGTTAGCTGAGAATTATCTGGTACACGCTCAATAATTTGTTTATCCTCATACTCCTCTAAAATCTCTCGATACTGCGAATGCAGTTTAGAATCACGTTGAATTTATTTAGTCAAGCAATGTGGTTATGTATAAAAAACAAACACACAAACGAACTAACTTGTTAATGTCCAAAG
>CM063507.1:104063820-104083820 GCA_032207245.1 Pardosa pseudoannulata | reverse complement strand
TAAAAAAAAGTTAGGAATAATAATAATATTTACACTAATTCTTATGGCAAATAATCACTTCCATTTCCACTGTTTACTTCATTTCACAAATCAAGCACCGTGTGATATACTTTGAAGCACGGATGCACGCAAAGTCCTACGTTGCATATTTCACATGAGTAGTACGTCTGCTGTTGTTTTTTCTTCTTCGAACAAACTGCACATCGTCTGCGGGTTTTCACCCCTGTTTTACTCAGATTCAAAGTCGGGAAGTGCCTCCCCGAAAGTCTTAAAGGCGAGGGGGATGTCCTCGCAGGAAACTTCCTTTCGCCCCTGTAATGCTCGAATTTCTCAAATATTTGTTCCACGACTTTCATTTTGAAATCCGAGAACGGCGTCTTTACTCCGTGCTTTTTGTCGTAGAGGACATTGGCGTTCATCAGTGCAATGTCCATCAGTCCAAAAAACAGTTTTTTATACCACTGTACAGATTTCCGGAACGATGGGTGATGGGTCATAATTGCCTCTCCTAAATCGAAGCATCCCATGTGTTTGTTATAATCCAAAACGCAAGTAGGCTTCAAAACATCCTCCCCGGTGATTTTGTCTTTTTTTCCACTTTTATCCAAGTCTGGGGCATGCACTGTTGTTAGTATAAATACATCTTGTTTCTTCTCTTTGAACGCTATCAAGTTCATGTTGCCATTTTGCACGGCATCTATTTCTCCCTCTTTCAAGTCTTCCCTTGGGAAATTCGGAGGGACGTTTTTCTTGTACTTCATAACAGTGCCACATAGATTGGTCTTTATGGATCTTAAGTATTCGGCAAGTGCTGGGGAATTGAAAAATTTGTCCACGTACAAGATATGTCCTTTCCCAGATAAATCGTCGATTAAAGTTCTCACCACTCGTTCGCCGTATGAACCAGGTCCGCTCGCAGTCTCTCTTCCACAGTGGACCAGAAAGTTCCACACATACCCGGAATTCGATTCGCATAACTTGTAAATTTTTATACCAGAGCGAGATCTTCTAGATGGTACATATTGCTTGAATAGCTGCCCTTTCCAAGAAAACAGAGATTCATCAATGCATATGTTCTTTTCCGGCATATAGGTCGTTTTGAATTTATTTTGCAGAATTCCTATGAGTGGTCCTAATTTATCTAATTTCCTTGCACTGCTGTCAGAAGTGAAATGTAAGTATTTCAAGACGTTGAGGAAGACATCTCGCGAAATAACCCGGTTGAAGAATGGAGTAGAGAGCATCTCGTTCGTGCTGAAGTACATTTTCAGATTTGGCTTTTTAATGATTCCCATCAAAATAATCAAACCGATAAACACTTTCATCTGACCCGGGGTGACATCCGATATTTTCACAGTGTTCGATGAAGACGGGCCAACTGCAAGGTGACTCTGCGCAGAATTCCTTGTTTCATCTGCAATGCACTTTATCACATCGTCGTCAAAAAAATGGTAGAAAAAATCGAGTTCTTTGGAAGCGTTTATAACACTGATATTCGGTGTTCCTACGAAATCAAAAGGTTTCAAATCCTTCAATGTCCTTGTCCATAATTTGCCTTGAGATGTATAGCACCCTTCTGTTACCGTTTCTGTACTTAATATATCAGCGTGAGAACATTCGCTTGCTGCAATTTCTGTATCTGATACATCCGAGTTCGAATCGCTAGAACTACCACTTTCCAGTTCTTTATCAAAACTGTCATCGCTATCAGATAATGGTTCATTCTTCACATCTGAAACGAACACCATTTGCGTGTACTGTTCTGCAGTTAAATAATAACTATTATCGTCTTCCAGTTCTTTAGAAACATCATTCAAGTCCTCGGTGTCTGATAACGGCTCAGTTTTCACCCGCACGCACTCTTCTGTTTCACTGCGTTTTCGTTTAGCCATTTTAAAAATTACCGAAAACAATTCTCTGAACGATTTACAAAATATAGCACGTCACAATGCTAGCCAAATTCTGAAGACGAGAGCGAATTCAAACTCTAAAACCGTCGTGCATCTGCTCTCGATACCGCCAAAACACGTGCATAAAAAAAAATGGCAAAAGAATTCGCGGGCAAATGACTCATCCACGCGAATCGAGCTTTCACTCCCGAGCAAAATGCCAAAAATAAAGAATATCGCAGCCGAACGAAGGTCAACACTCTCCTCCCGATAAATACGTCTGTAGCGTAGCAGACACAGGGCTACATCTAGTGGCGAAAATTCTAACTAAATATTCGTATCCGACACACCCGTACTCACAGGCAGTTGAAATGGTGACTCATATACAGCACTCCCGTACTTCAGTCTTTTTAAGTGGTGATTCATATATGACACACCCGGCTGTGAGGTAACCGATGCGTAAATGACACACTCGACCTCAAAAGATTTTATTTTCTCCATCAAATTTCTGCAAATTATTGTCTCTTACCTGCCGCTACAGCGAACGTTCAAAAATAATTTATTTTGTTTTCTTTTAATCTGCTTGAAAATTTAATATGTTATCAGTAGAATGTTTATGTAAAAAGGGTTAAAATTTCGAGGTAAATTATTTAAAATTATTTAAAATATTTTGTTTTCTTTTAATCTGCTTGAAAATTTAATATGTTATCAGTAGAATGTTTATGTAAAAAGGGTTAAAATTTCGAGGTAAATTATTTAAAATTATTTAAAATATTTTTTTTTTAATCTGCTTGAAAATTTAATATGTTATCAGTAGAATGTTTATGTAAAAAAGGTTAAAATTTCGAGGTAAATTATTTAAAATATTTTGTTTTCTTTTAATCTGTTTGAAAATTTAATATGTTATCAGTAGAATGTTTATATAAAAAGGGTTAAAATTTCGAGGTAAATTATTTAAAATTATTTAAAATATTTTTTTTTAATCTGCTTGAAAATTTAATATGTTATCAATACAATGTTTATGTAAAAAAGCTTAAAATTTCGAGGTAAATTATTTAAAATTATTTAAAATATTTTGTTTTCTTTTAATCTGTTTGAAAATTTAATATGTTATCAGTAGAATGTTTATATAAAAAGGGTTAAAATTTCGAGGTAAATTATTTAAAATTATTTAAAATATTTAGTTTTTTTTTTTAATCTGCTTGAAAATTTAATATGTTATCAATAGAGTGTTTATGTAAAAAGGGTTAAAATTTCGAGGTAAATTATTTAAAATATTTTTTTTTAATCTGCTTGAAAATTTAATATGTTATCAGTAGAATGTTTGTGTAAAAAAGGTTAAAATTTCGAGGTAAATTATTTAAAATTATTTAAAATATTTTGTTTTCTTTTAATCTGCTTGAAAATTTAATATGTTATCAGTAGAATGTTTATGTAAAAAGGGTTAAAATTTCGAGGTAAATTATTTAAAATTATTTAAAAAGATGAATGATTAATTATTTTAAAAAGTCATTAATTATTTTAAAAATACACAGTGAAGCTTCGATTTTTTGTTCTCGTCTTGACCGTTAATTAATTTGGTACTGAATTTATTTCTATCAAACCCAATGTTATTATTTCTTACATTCATCATTCCCGGATCATTTATTGTCCCGCATCTATCATCGAAAACATTTTGACCTGTCCCTTTGTTTTCCTGTAAGTATTGGTTTTGTTTTTTGGAGCGCTATGATCTACTTTTTGCAACGCGAGGGTTAATGAGACCGGGACCTACTACTTAAAGCCGATTCCGAACGGTTACGAACATCCATGCCATAGTGGGATTCGAACCTCACGAACTCAGGTTCCGAAGGCCAGCACCCTAACCATTCGGCCATCGTTCGGTGCCGGATGTATTGTGTTTGGTGGATATAAATCTCGCGTAATAAATGCCTGTATCTGAATAAAATTTGGATAGATTTTTTTTAGTTCTATTATCAGCCCAGTGTTTGTTCATGATTAACGTTTTTCAAAGGGCGCAGTGCCCTGCACTTGTTCATATACATTTAATGTGCACCCCGTATTTTTTCAAAAAAAGGTTTTTTGGGGTGTGATGGAAACACGTAGGCAGGATCGCACCCAAAAGGAGTGCAAAGGGACATATGCACTCCCCAAGATTTTTTTCTCGAAACTAAAAAAAAAAAAAGAAGGAGGGAACTGCCCTTTTTAATAAATGTACCTTGTAACTCTTGAAACAATCAATCAATCTGACACCGATCCAGTATCATATGGCCGTAAGGCTCTTCAGGCTAACCCGGCAGTTGTGGGCAAATCTCAAGTATTGGGCCACCCCGCCCCTTTGTAACACGTTCAAAGCTGAAAATTTTAATCCTTTACAAAAGCCAATCCTTTCCCTAGAGTCCAATATAAATATAACGCACCATTTTCCTGTGGACGATATTTTAAAACTATTATGTTATTGCACTCTAACCAATACTTGTTATAGCTGCTCCTGATCTTAACAGTTCACGATATACTTCATTTACTCTATTTTTAAAAATATATTGAGACTAGATTATTACATTAGTGCACTCTAAACAATACTTGTTATAGCTGCTAATAATCTTAAAAGTCCAAGATATTCTTGATTTACTCTATTTTTAAAAGTATATTGAGACTAGATTATTAGATTAATACACTCTAACCAATACTTGTTATAGTTGCTCCTGATCTTAACAGTTCACGATATACTTCATTTACTCTATTTTTAAAAATATATTGAGACTAGATTATTACATTAGTGCACTCTAAACAATACTTGTTATAGCTGCTAATAATCTTAAAAGTCCAAGATATTCTTGATTTACTCTATTATCGGTTTTTTAAAAATATATTGAGACTAGATTATTACATTAGTGCACTCTAAACAATACTTGTTATAGCTGCTAATAATCTTAACAGTTCACGATATACTTCATTTACTCTATTTTTAAAAATATATTGAGACTAGATTATTACATTAGTGCACTCTAACCAATACTTGTTATAGCTGCTCCTGATCTTAACAGTTCACGATATACTTCATTTACTCTATTTTTAAAAATATATTGAGACTAGATTATTACATTAGTGCACTCTAAACAATACTTGTTATAGCTGCTCCTAAACAATACTTGTTATAGCTGCTCCTGATCTTAACAGTTCACGATATACTTCATTTACTCTATTTTTAAAAATATATTGAGACTAGATTATTACATTAGTGCACTCTAAACAATACTTGTTATAGCTGCTAATAATCTTAAAAGTCCAAGATATTCTTGATTTACTCTATTATCGGTTTTTTAAAAATATATTGAGACTAGACTATTATTTTAATGCACTGTCTAAACAATACTTGTTATAGCTGCTAATAATCTTAAAAGTCCAAGATATTCTTGATTTGCTCTATTATCGGTTTTTTAAAAATATATTGAGACTAGATTATTACATTAATGCACTCTAAACAATACTTTTTATAGCTGTTCTTAATCTTAACAATCCAAGATATATTTGATTTACTCTTATTATCGGTTTTTAAAAATATATTGAGACTAGACTATTATTTTAATGCACTCTCTAAAAAATTATAATAGCTGCTCGTAATATTAACAGTCCAAGATATACTTGATTTACTCTATTTATTATCTGTTTTTAAAAATATATTGAGACTATTATATTAATACACTCTAAATAATACATGTTATACCTGCTCCTAATTTTAACAGCCCATGATATACTTGATTTACTCTGTTTTTAAAAATATATTGAGACTATACTATTATATTAATGCACTCTAAACAATACTTGTTATAAGTGCTCCTAATCTTAACAGTCCCCGGTATACTTGATTTACTCTAATTATTATCTGTTTTTAAAAATATATTGAGAATAGAGTATTATATTAATGCACTCTGAAACAGCACTAGCTATAGCTGCTCTTAATCTTAACAGTCCCCGGTATACTAGATTTACTCTATTTTCTGTTTTTAAAATTATATTGAGACTAGATTATTACATTAATGCACTCTAAACAATACTTGTTATAGTTGCTCCTATTCTTAACAGTCCAAGATATACTTGATTTACTCTATTTATTATCTGTTTTGTAAAAAATATTGAGACTAGACTATTACATTAATGCAATCTAAACAATACTTGTTATAGCTGCTCCTAACATGTCCAAGATATACTTGTCTAAACAGTCCAAGATATACGTGATATACTCTATTTATTATCTGTTTTTAAAAATATATTGCGACTAGACTATTATATTAATGCACTCTAAAAAATACTTGTTATAGCTGCTCCTAATCTTACAGTCCAAGGTATACTTAATTTACTCTATTTATAAACTGTTTTTTAAAAATATACTGAGATTATTATATTAATGCACTCTAAACAACACTTGCTATAGCTGCGCCTAATCTTAACAGTACAAGATATACTTGATTTACTCTATTTATTATCTGTTTTTAAAAATATATTGATACTAGATTATTATATTAATACACTCTGAACAATATTTTCTATAGCTTCTCCTAATTTTACATCTTGTTTGGCGCAGTTTGTCCCTTGAGGAATTAGCGCCACTAAATTTCAAACAACCAACCTAATCTTACAGTCCAAGATATACTTCATTTACTCTATTTTTAAAAATATATTGAGACTAGATTATTACATTAGTGCACTCTAAACAATACTTGTTATAGCTGCTAATAATCTTAAAAGTCCAAGATATTCTTGATTTACTCTATTATCGGTTTTTTAAAAATATATTGAGACTAGACTATTATTTTAATGCACTGTCTAAAAAATTATAATAGCTGCTCGTAATATTAACAGTCCAAGATATACTTGATTTACTCTATTTATTATCTGTTTTTAAAAATATATTGAGACTATTATATTAATACACTCTAAAAAATTGTAATAGCTGCTCGTAATATTAACAGTCCAAGATATACTTGATTTACTCTATTTATTATCTGTTTTTAAAAATATATTGAGACTATTATATTAATACACTCTAAGATGAAAATGATAGTTTAAATAATACATCAAAAGCGTAATTTTTTATTTATATTTTAAAATGAATTCTGAATTTTAACTTCAAAAAGTATTATCTAATTTTCATTATAGATTATTAATTTCATATTTATTTACAGTGTATTTAATAACATTTAAAAAAAAAAAACTGACAATTTCTGTTACATATATTTTAAAATTTGCATCTATTCAATCCATATTTTAAGAGATATAACAAGTCAAAAACTATTAAAAATTATTTTTCGATCTCATCTTTAAACACAGCGGGAAGAAAAAGGTGGAGTCATTCCTCAACGGTCGTTACCATAGTTACGCTTAACCTGTTCGCGACCAAGGTCTCGTATACGCGACGTAGCGATTCCACTGTTATCAGCCCAACGTCATAACCACGCGATGATTTCCGATTGATATTGAGATATCAGAATCACGTATGCGTAATCAGATATCGGAGCATTCTGTTTAAATTTTTAAATTGTAGATTTAATTACGGCAACGATTTTCACATCGGTCGACTAGTATTTCATTTACGTGCTAGTCCTCAAGGGGTGAATATTAGGTTGGGGAAAAAGAAATCCATTATTTTTGTGGTAGAGGGCTGTAGTGATCGTTATCTGGTAAAGTATCTATCAAACAATTTCAAATTTATGCTCGTTGTCAAGGTGACATTTCACACTAAAAAATTTTTTTTGTACTGTTTTTTGTTTGGTCCATTCAGTTGTGAGTTACAGGGTGTTAATAAGAGATTTGAAAAAAAAATTTCAATTTTACAACTCCTCTTCAACCTTATTCAAAATACGTGTTCTGCAAAGATCGGTCGATTTAACGTGTTCTGCAAAGATCGGTCGATTTACTTAAAAATTGGAAAAAGAATTTACCAAGTATCTAACGAGTTCTATTAAGATCGCTCAATTAATTTTACAATTTACACTAAATCACAAATTTGTGATGAAAATCACACTTAGTTTATTTAATTCGTGATAAAGTGAATGTTTCAGTCTATTTAGTATGAATGTTATGTGTTTCCTTTGTGTTTTCTTTGTTAATTCAATTAGATTTTAAATATTCAATTTTTGTAAAATTTTTCCTCAAAATGTGGTTTTTGTTTATGCATCAATTTGTTGAGTTACGATCCCCTAGCCAGATTTCAAACGCCACGCTGCAAGCACGCCAATTTCGCCAAATGTGGTTGAAGCACCAACAAGATCCATGATTAGAAACAGGAGAGGGGGGGGGGGGGGGGGGGGGGGGTGGGGGGAGCGTAGGGGGGGGGGGGGTGGGGGGGGCGGGGGCGGGGGGGGGGGGTCGGGGGGGGGGGGGGTGGGGGGGGGGGGGGGGGGGGTGGGGGCGGGGGCGGGGGGGGTGTGGCTTATGAAGAGGAGTTGAAAAATGGAGGTCAACAAAGAAAAAATTCGGTACATTTTACAGTTTTTCTTTGATAAAGGCGAAAATGTAAGCCAGGCGGCTGAAATTGTGAATGATGTTCATGGTGCCGATACTGTAACAGCTAATTATGGTTTCGTCGATTCCGTTCAGGCATTTTTGATGTTAAAGATGCACCTCGTACAGGCTGGCCCGTAGTCGAAAATGTCGATAAAATCGCAGAAATAATCGAAGTTGAACGTCATGTTAGTAGTCTTATCATCGCTCAGGAGCTAAAGATTGACCATAAAACAGTTTTAAAGTCTTTGCGCAAAGTTGGATTCAAAAAGATGCTCGATGTTTGGGTGCCACACCATTAACACCAAAAAACATGATGGATAGAATTTCCGTCGGCGAAGCCTTGGTCAAATAGAATGAAATCGACCCATTTATTAAACGGATGGTAACATGAGAAATAGGTCAAATACGACAATATTGTGAGAAAACGATCGTGGTCAAAGCGCGGTGAAGCAACTCAAACGGTGGCCAAATCAGGAGTAAAGGCCAGGAAGGTTCTACAGTGTATTTGGTGGGACTGAAAGGGAATCATTTATTACCAGTTGCTTCCGTATGGCCAAACACTAAATTCAGTTATCTGCTGTCAACAACTCTACCGTTTGAAGCTAGCGATTGACCAGAAACGGCCAGAATTGGCAACAGAAGAGTTGTTGTGTTCCATCAGGACGACGCCAGGCCATACACGTCTGTAGTGACTCGCCAGAAAATCAGGGATCTTGGTTAGGAAGTTTTAATGCATCCACCACCATATTTTTGAAAATTTACATATAATGAAATAATTTTGAAAATTACATAAATTTACATATACAACCCATATATATATAATGGGTTGTGTTTAAATGTCTAATACATTAATTCTATTTTGAATCCTTGTAAAAAGTTTTATACGCTTATATATATATATATATATATATATATATATATATATATATATATATATATATATATATATACACACATTGGTTTGTTTATATTGGTTAGTTTAGTTTTTTTACTCTTGATGTAGTTGGAATCGGGTCTATTTAATCGGCCCCTTTAAAAATATTTTCTAATTAAATACTTAATTTTAACTGCGCATTTTTTTCAGTCAGTGTCAGTGCCCTTTTGTTATTGTCAGCTTTTTACTTGTGGTTCCTTCTTCACCGTTGTAAAATATTCTACATTTTCCCGCCAAAAGCTAGCCCTCTCTCCGGGAATGTTGGGTGCTTCTTTTGCAACATTATACTTCACCTCTCTGAATTGAGGGGAAATCCTTACCCCCCCCTCGGAGTGGAGGCGAAATTAAGCTCCTAACTGGAGAGAAGCTAGCCGTCGGAAAAGACTTGTACTTCTACTTAGTATCACAGAAATCTTCAACTTCCAGAATAAATTCCATTGGCTCTCAGGAACCAATGAAATTTCTCCTAGAGGATTTCTCAATCCGATCTTGATGCACTGACGCTGATAGTGTTCTTGATCTTCACTCTAACTTCCATAGCTAATTTCTCTTAGTATTTAGGGAAAAAAAGTATTATTGTGTGTAACCTATTAGTTAACCTTTAAGTGTTTATTATCTAGTAGATACTTTTCTACCCATTTGTTACTTAGTGTCCCATTCACCGAACTCGTGTATCCTTCCTACTTAACTTTTAGTTTTCGTTAATTTTCTAGACTCCCATAAATATTTAACTTAGCATTTTCAGTCCTCAATTTCGCAATTAAATGTCTGATATTTCAATACCATCCATGCAAATAGAACTTCTGGCCTAGAGGGCTTGGCCCAGGAAGGTCAGACAACGAGCTCCAGTGCGAGAGAAGCTAGGGGGTCTGGGATTGGCTAGAAAGGATTTGTCCGAGGAGGTTATTCTCAGACTGTGAAAGAGGTTCGTGACCCAAAGTTCGAGAGAGAACGTTGTTTGATTCTCTCGAAGTATGTTCGCGCCTAGCTAATGGAAGATTGTTAAATGCTTATAATGCTCCTTGTATAAAACTGTGTAAGGCCGTTTCCAAGTTTACGGGACCCCCGGAACCCAGTTCAGTGGGCACTCCAAGCGTGGGAGATATCGCCAAATTCTAGAGCCCTATTTTCTGGCAAACCTTGCTCTTCTTTTCGGGTTCTTCCACCACCCCCTAATAAAGGTGGAGGTGTCAATCGCCGCCTTTATTTTAGGGTATTGGGGGAAATGACACGTGATTTGAATATCAGACCCTTATTGGTTCCTGTAACTATCAATACTAAGACCGCTGAATTTGGATTTTCTAGCGTCCATTTCAGGTCTTTGTCCATTTCGGCTGTGCTCTGGAGGTTTGTCCATTTTGCCTGAGCTCTTGTGGTATTTTTTTTTTCGTTTTTTAAATTTAATGCCGGAGCTCACACCAATACAATTGAGGGCTTGTGGAGCTCAATTAAGAGATCCCTCCGCACATTTCGCAAGTGTGAAAATCAATTTGATTATGTGGAGGAAAATGAAAGAAAATCCGCAAGATGCTTTTCAGGATTTTTTAAATCAGATCAAACGTGTATATCCACCAACAACTCAGGATACTTAAATTATGTTAGCGCTTTATTTATTTTATATTTTATGCTTAATTTTCGAAGAGTAACAAGTGATGTTATATTTCACATTTTTTTTTTTTTTTTTTTTTTTTTTTTTTTTTTTTTTTTTTTTTTTTTTTTTTTTTTTTTTTTTTATTTACTGCTTTTTGAACTTTATTCACAATTGTATCTTAATTTAATACAAAATGAAGAAGAAATATTTTAAAACTACATTATTTTATAGTGTATTACATTGTTAAAAGTGATACGCTAAGTAATAAAAGTAATTTTATTACGACCGTCTACCGTTATTGTTACGGAAGATCAAGGGGAGCTTTACCTCACTTAGATAAGAAAAATCATTTCACTCCCTTACTTTCTTCAGAATTTTAAGCTAAAAATTTATTATTTATTTAAAACATTTACTCCGTTCTTATATTTCCATTTTAAGCTAATAATTTCTAGAAGTAATTTGTACCGTACTTTATTACTTTTTAATCTTTTGATAGTTTTAAAATAATTTCATTAAATAGCAACCGTATTTTATAAATATAACTAAATATTTTATAAGCATAATTGTCTAAATATAACCAACTAATGCTTATATTTTGCTTAATTTGCACTTATTGCAAAAATTCCGCACTGTTTAATTCAATAAACAGTACAAAAGCGCCTTTAAATACATTAAAAACTCAAATTTAAATTTGTATTCATCTTAACAAAATTTCAAACCTTTTTTTGTTCAAAATATATTTGAAATTGAGTATAAGCTTAATACACAAATTGTAAACATCACTTGGCGACAATTTGGCGATCACTTGTACGAAAATAGAGTCAAAAAAATGGCGGCGGGGCCCCCGGAACTTGGAATTTATCCTGTGTAAATACTGATGTAAAATTAAAATGTACATAGCTGTGAGTGTTAGAATAAAACCCAGAAAATCCAAGAAGTTTGTCTCGGCTCGCTTACTACGTCACACCGTCTTCAAGAATTATTCCAATTTCATAATTTTACGTCTATCAACAACTTATCTTTTTGAATAATAATATTTATCATTAGAAGAAGGAGGCGGCGCTTTAAACTTTTGTCCGGGGTGCAAAAAAACCACAGCTGACCTTGATCTGTGAACGCTAGCAGACAACACTTTAACACGTCTGCTTAGACCGGGGAAATCCCCTGACCTCCATAGCGTGCGGGGCCTGAATCTCGAACCACAAATGTCCATTTGCTGTTGGACTCGGCAGCGTCTTCTTGAAGAACCATCAAAAACCTTTAACTCCCCATTCCTTGATGACCCTTTTACATGTTAGAGCTCCTCTTCTTTTTAAACTGTTGTAAAACCTATACTTGAGCTGTCATTGCCATCCGATGTAACCAGATAGTTATTTTCCCCAGTCAGTGCTTAGTTACCTTTTCCTTAATGAGATATTTCTACGAAAAAGAAATGCAAGCTTCACACGATTACCCCAGAGGTCATTGTCAGCGCCATAAGTAATCCGGTATCTATGAACGGAGAAGTGAAATTCCTCCCCATTTATTTTTTCTTCCCTCCACTTTGCTAGCGACCGACCCATTGAACTAGATCTGTCGGTTTGGGAGATCCCCCAAATTGCTAATCTAGTAAGACAAGATAATCATTCTTTTTTTCATCGGATATGCTAATGATGCCGTACACGCTACCGTGTTAGATGTCTTCCTTATATTTCGCATATTTCAAACGCATCGATGTTAGCGATTGTAGATTCGAAATTAAAAACTGGAAAATATTTGATTTATTAATTTTTACAATCCTTATAAAGGATACTATATTTCAGTCTTCGAACTGTAATTTTTTTGCGTCCCGGTTAAACTAAAAAACATTTTGGTTCAGTTCCGGTTTTCGTTCCGTTTAAACTATAAACAATATATCGGTTCAGTTCCGGATTTTGTTCCTTTTAAACTAAAAAACAATATATCGGTTCAGTTCTGGTGTTCTTTCCGGTTAAACTAAAAACAATATATTGGTTCAGTTCCGGTTAAACTAAAAACAATAAATCGGTTCGGTTCCGGATTTCGTTCTTTTCAAACTAAAAAAACAATATATCGGTTCAGTTCTGGTTTTCTTTCCGGTTAAAATAAAAACAATATATTGGTTCAGTTACAGTTTTCGTTCCGGTTAACTAAAATCAATAAATCTGTTCAGTTCCCGATTTCGTTCCTTTCAAACTAAAAAACAGTATATTGGTTCAGTTCTGGTTTTCTTTCCGATTAAACTAAAAACAATATATTGGTTCAGTTCTGGTTTTCTTTCCGGTTAAACTAAAAAGCAATATATTGGTTCAGTTCTGGTTTTCTTTCCGGTTAAACTAAAAACAATATGTCGGTTCAGTTACGGTTTTTATTCCGGTTAAACTAAAAACAATATATCGGTTCAGTTCCCGATTTCGTTCCTTTCAAACTAAAAAACAATATATCGGTTCAGTTCTGGTTTTCTTTCCGATTAAACTAAAAACAATATATTGGTTCAGTTCTGGTTTTCTTTCCGGTTAAACTAAAAAGCAATATATTGGTTCAGTTCTGATTTTCTTTCAGGTTAAACTAAAAACAATATGTTGGTACAGTTACGGTTTTCATTCCGGTTAAACTAAAATCAATAAATCTGTTCAGTTCCCGATTTCGTTCCTTTCAAACTAAAAAACAGTATATTGGTTCAGTTCTGGTTTTCTTTCCGAATAAACTAAAAACAATATATTGGTTCAGTTCTGGTTTTCTTTCCGGTTAAACTAAAAATAATATATCGGTTCAATTCTGGATTTCTTTCCGGTTAAACTAAAAAGCAATATATTGGTTCAGTTCTGGTTTTCTTTACGGTTAAACTAAAACCAATATATCGGTTCAGTTACGGTTTTCGTTCCGGTTAAGCTAAAAACAATATATCGATTCAATTCCGATTAAACTTTAAAAATATCGGTTCAGTTCCGGTTTTCGTGCCGTCAAAACTAACTGTTTTCAGTTATCAATTCAGTTTCGAATGAATAATTTTACTTTATGTATATTCTTATTTGTACTAAAAATATAATTCTGTCATAAACAAAATTGTAATTCTATCAAAATTTAGAAGATTTTATTCTTTTTTTTTAAAAATTATCAATTCACATAGTGAATTGATACAAATAACCAACATGTACAATACGAGCGGTGAACAGAGAACGACCAACAAATTGCATTGTCGTTCATTATCAAAATCGCATTTGACAACTGAACATTCAACTGAATTAAATCTGCCTTGTACAAGTAGTTTCATGCGGCACTGAAACAGAAAAGTACTAGTGAACATCAAAACAGGAAATCGAGAAGCAATGTACATGTAATGACGATAATTATATGGTTGACGTTAAATTAGATAATATCGATAAGCTGGTGACAGTAACAAAATGACTGAAGATATATCGAAACGAAATAAACCGATATTTTTTCAGTTCAGTTTCGGTTTTCGTTAAGACCAAAATAACAGTTCATTCCGGTTTTCGGTTTGAAGTTCTGCTTTATTTCGTTAGATATTTAAAGACGAAAAATTAGTGACACTAAAGTAGACTACAGTCAACTATCTTTTTAATTTTTTGAATCCTTGTAAAGGATAATATATTTTATTAGTTGTTAAAAGACGAAAATCAGTGATGCGAAGTGAACTGTCTTTTGAATGCACATAAATTTTTTTAATTCTTTGTATAGGTTAATATATTTTGTTAGCCTAAACAGCCTTACACCAGCAATGAAAGGTTTTTCTTAAGAGTAACACTACAAAATATAAATTAAATTTTTCATCGTTTGACTTCTTAGTGAAATCCTGTGGAGATTACCTCATATGTCAGAGCTGATTTCTTGTTATTTAAAATAAAATTAGTGTTGTAATTCATTACATTTTCTCTCCCCCCCTTAAAATTGTGTTTTAGGAATGAGACTTTGTTATGGCAGATTACAAGCATTCCTACTTTTAATTTGTCATTTCGTATTGTTTCCTTTTAATAAATTAGTCTCTTGAAGAAACACCAAAAAAGCCTAACATCAGCAATGGATGGTTGTTCCTTCTGAATAATACTTCCAAGTATAATTTAAATTTGGAAGGCTCTTGTAAACGATTTTCCAAGCATTCCTACTTTTATGTTGTCATTTCGTATTGTTTCCTTTTAATAAATTAGTCTCTTGAAGGAACACCCAAAAAGCCTTACATCAACAATGGATGGTTGTTCCTTCTGAATAATACCTCCAAGTATAATTTAAATTTGGAAAACTCTTATACACGATTTTCCAAGCATTCCTACTTTTATGTTGTCCTTTCGTATTGTTTCCTTTTAATAAATTAGTCTCTTGAAGGAACCCCCCAAAAGCCTTCCATCAGCAATGAATGGTTGTTCCTTCTGAATAATACTTCCAAGTATAATTTAAATTTGGAAGACTCTTGTACACGATTTTCTAAGCATTCCTACTTTTATGTTGTCATTTCGTATTGTTTCCTTTTAATAAATTAGTCTCTTGAAGGAACACCCAAAAAGCTTTACATCAGCAATGGATGGTTGTTCCTCCTGAATAATACTTCCAAGTATGATTTAAATTTGGAAGACTCTTGTAAACGATTTTCCAAGCATTCCTACTTTTATGTTGTCATTTCGTATTGTTTCCTTTTAATAAAATAGTCTCTTGAAGAAACACCCAAAAAGCCTTACATCAACAATGGATGGTTGTTCCTTCTGAATAATACTTCCTAGTATAATTTAAATTTGGAAGACTCTTGTAAACGATTTTCCAAGCATTCCTACTTTTATGTTGTCATTTCGTATTGTTTCCTTTTAATAAATTAGTCTGTTGAAGAAACACCAAAAAAGCCTTACATCAGCAATAGATGGTTGTTCCTTCTGAATAATAGTTTCAAATATAATTTAAATTTGGAAGACTCTTGTAAACGATTTTCCAAGCTTTTCTACTTTTATTTTGTCATTTCGTATTGTTTCCTGTTAATAAATTAGTCTTTTGAAGGAACACCCAAAAAGCCTTACATCAGCAATGGATGGTTGTACCTTCTGAATAATACTTCCAAATGTAATTTAAATTTGGAAGACTTTTGTAAACGATTTTCTAAGCATTCCTACTTTTATGTTGTCATTTCGTATTGTTTCCTTTTAATAAATTAGTCTCTTGAAGGAACACCCAAAAAGCCTTACATCAGCAATAGATGGTTGTTCCTTCTGAATAATAGTTTCAAATATAATTTAAATTTGGAAGACTCTTGTAAACGATTTTCCAAGCTTTTCTACTTTTATTTTGTCATTTCGTATTGTTTCCTGTTAATAAATTAGTCTTTTGAAAAAAAACACCAAAAAAAGCCTTACATCAGCAATAGATGGTTGTTTTTTTCAGAATAATAGTTTCAAATATAATTTAAATTTGGAAGACTCTTGTAAACGATTTTCCAAGCTTTTCTACTTTTATTTTGTCATTTCGTATTGTTTCCTGTTAATAAATTAGTCTTTTGAAGGAACACCCAAAAAGCCCTACTTCAGCAATGGATGGTTGTTCCTTCTGAAAAATACTTCCAAGTATAATTTAAATTTGGAAGACTCTCGTAAACGATTTTCCGAGCATTCCTACTTTTATGTTGTCATTTCGTATTGTTTCCTTTTAATAAATTAGTCTGTTGAAGAAACACCAAAAAAGCCTTATATCAGCAATAGATGGTTGTTTTTTTTCAGAATAATAGTTTCAAATATAATTTAAATTTGGAAGACTCTTGTAAACGATTTTCCAAGCTTTTCTACTTTTATTTTGTCATTTCGTATTGTTTCCTGTTAATAAATTAGTCTGTTGAAGGAACACCCAAAAAGCCTTACATCAGCAATGGATGGTTGTACCTTCTGAATAATACTTCCAAATGTAATTTAAATTTGGAAGACTTTTGTAAACGATTTTCTAAGCATTCCTACTTTTATGTTGTCATTTCGTATTGTTTCCTTTTAATAAATTAATCTCTTGAAGGAACACCCAAAAAGCCTTACATCAGCAATGGATGGTTATTCCTTCTGAATAATACTTCCAAGTATAATTTAAATTTGGAAGACTCTTGTAAACGATGTTCCAGGCATTACCACTTTTATGTTGTCATTTCGTATTGTTTCCTTTTAATAAATTAGTCTCTCGAAAAAACACCAAAAAAGCCTTACATCAGCAATAGATGGTTGTTCCTTCTGAATAATAGTGCCAAATATAATTTAAATTTCACAATCATAGGGGATGAGGCCCTATTAAGATCTGAATCTAGATTCGTATCTTAAAAATGGATTATATTTGATTTCATAAACAACATTCTTTATCCAGTCCAATCCGATTTTGATTGACTAGTAACCAAAAGTAGCCCAACTGTTGATAGAAAACTACAAGTTTATCTACAATATGCGTATTCAAATTTAGGTTTTTCTAAGCCAAAATGTATTCGAGTTATAATATTCTCTCTCAAAAAAACTCGAAAGTAGCCGAAATATTGATGGAAAACTACAATTTTAGCTACAATGTGCGTATTCAAATTTAGGTTTTCTAACTCAAAGCGTATTCGAGTTATAATGCTTACGCTCTCCCACAATCGAAAGTAGCCCAAAAGTTGATGGAAAACTACAACTTTAGGTACAATGTACGTATTCAAATTAAGGTTTCTGTAACTCAAAACGTATTCGAGTTATTACGTTCTCTCTCACACACAATCAAAAGTAGCCCAAAGGTTCATAGAAATCTACAATTTTAGCTACACAGTGCGTATTCAAATTTATGTTCTTTTAACTCAAAACATACTCGAGTTATAATGTTCTCCCTCTCTCTCACACACACAGACATGATTTCAAAATTATCCCTTTGGGACTTCCAAAACTTAAAGATTAGTCAAAATATCGATGCCAAATTATTGGATGGAAATTTTGTTAAATTTTCTAATACTCTTCCAGTACTACGTATAAGAGAAAGTAAAAAAAGTTAATATTCCACGATATCCCTACAGACGAGGAAAGATAAAAAAGATAATTATGCACTTGATATAATAGTTAAGAAATGTTGCTTACTTTTCTCGTCGTATTCTAACATCTTGGCGAACTTCTCAGAGCGAGCCTGGTCCCGTCGCTCCATCCGCTGAATTCTGGACAGTGCCCCGACGGTCAACATTAAAGCCATGGCGCGATAGAAGTATTCCGATATCATTGCCTGAAGAAAAACAAAAAATTAATTGGAGATGAAACAATATGCATTTAAATCACTTTTGCAGTTTGTTTAGTTTCAGATAAGTTAGACGCATCAAAGTGCAATCTATATTTGGCAATATTTGAATATTTATACTTACATGTAGCTAAGGGAAAAGAAAATATATTTTTAGATATTATTTAAAGAGGTGCAGGTTACCTATATGGATAAAAATATGGAGCGTGTGACAAAAATAAAAGGTTTAATAGTTTTAATTTTGCAAATGTTCTCTTTGGTAGTAGTTAATTAGATGGAACAAATAAAAGGTTAAATACTTTTAATTTTCCAAACGTTCACTTTGGTAGTAGTTAATTAGATGGAATAAATGAAAGGTTAAATACTTTTAATTTTGCAAACGTTCACTTTGGTAGTAGTTAATTAGATGGAATAAATAAAAGGTTAAATACTTTTAATTTTGCAAACGTTCAGTTTGGTAGTAGTTCATTAGATGGAACAAATAAAAGGTTAAACACTTTTAATTTTGCAAGCGTTCACTTTGGTAGTAGTTAATTAGATGGAATAAATAAAAAGGTTAAACACTTTTAATTTTGCAAACGTTCACTTTAATAGTAGTTCATTAGATGGAACAAATAAAAGGTTAAATACTTTTAATTTTCCAAACGTTCACTTTGGTAGTAGTTAATTAGATGGAATAAATAAAAGGTTAAATACTTTTAATTTTGCAAACGTTCACTTTGGTAGTAGTTAATTAGATGGAACAAATAAAAGGTTAAATACTTTTAATTTTGCAAACGTTCACTTTGGTAGTAGTTAATTAGATGGAACAAATAAAAGGTTAAATACTTTTAATATTGCAAACGTTCACTTTGGTATTAGTTAATTAGATGGAATAAATAAAAGGTTAAATACTTTTAATTTTGCAAACGTTCACTTTGGTAGTAGTTAATTAGATGGAATAAGTAAAAGGTTAAATACTTTTACTATTGCAAACGTTCACTTTGGTAGTAGTTAATTAGATGGAATAAATAAAAGGTTAAATACTTTTAATTTTGCAAACGTTCAGTTTGGTAGTAGTTAATTAGATGGAATAAATAAAAGGTTAAATACTTTTAATATTACAAACGTTCACTTTGGTAGTAGTTAATTAGATTCAATAAATGAAAGGTTAAATACTTTTAATTTTGCAAACGTTCACTTTGGTAGTAATTAATTAGATGGAATAAATAAAAGGTTAAATACTTTTAATTTTGCAAACGTTCACTTTGGTAGTAGTTAATTACATGGAATAAATAAAGGTTAAATACTTTTAATTTTGCAAAAGTTCCCTTTGGTAGTAGTTAATTACATGGAATAAATAAAGGTTAAATACTTTTAATTTTGCAAAAGTTCCCTTTGGTAGTAGTTAATTAGATGGAATAAATAAAAGGTTAAATACTTTTAATTTTGCAAACGTTCACTTTGGTAGTAGTTAATTAGATGGAATAAATAAAAGGTTAAATACTTTTAATTTTACAAACGTTCACTTTGGTAGTAGTTAATTAAATGGAATAAATTTTTCACTGAAAAAAAGGGCAAAATTCAAGTGTAAAAAGAAATGTGTAAAAGAAGTAGTAGTTAATTAGATGGAATAAATAAAAGGTTAAATACTTTTAATTTTGCAAACATTCACTTTGGTAGTAGTTAATTAGATGGAATAAATAACAGTTTAAATACTTTTAATTTTGCAAAGGTTTACTTTGATAGTAGTTAATTAAATGGAATAAATTTGGTATTTAAAAAAAAGGGCGAAATTCAAGTGTAAAAAGAAACAAATTTGCCCAACAGTATATTTTTACCCTTAAATGACTTGTGTTGCCTTTTGACAACATGCCTAATT
>CM063507.1:104056320-104058820 GCA_032207245.1 Pardosa pseudoannulata | reverse complement strand
CTCCAAAAGTTTTAAGCAACAAATATTATTAAACCTTTGTTTTACTTTTCATAGTGGTACATGAATCCCCGACCGACAGATTTACGAAAATTATCAAATTATGAAGATAAAGTCAGCGATCAAGCATAAGAAACTATTGGTCGTTTATAAAAACTTAAAAGGCGACCTTGGTTTATATGTTACTGTGAAAGACCGAAATCTGGAGAATGTCGACTGTCACCGGTGAATGTCAACATTCACGTAGTCGTTTGGTGTATGTCTTATATTTGCTAACTACCCTTATTTCTGACTTACACCGGTAAATGTCGATATTCACCATGCACAAATGGTGAATGTTGAACATGTCAGATATTGATATTTTCTTCTCCGTAATTTAGTCAAATATATATTACTAGCACATGCAACTGTTGAACATAAAACAAACAGAACACTCTTAGAACAGAAAATAATACCAATAATTAACTGAATTATGTGATTGACGTTATACTATCTTATTTGTTGCAACAATTTAAACGGTGAAAGACCGAAATCTGGAGAATGTCGACTGTCACCGGTGAATATCAACATTCACGTAGTCGTTTGGTGTATGTCTTATATTTGCTAACTACCCTTATTTCTGACTTACACCGGTAAATGTCGATATTCACCATGCACAAATGGTGAATGTTGAACATGTCAGATATTGATATTTTCTTCTCCGTAATTTAGTCAAATATATATTACTAGCACATGCAACTGTTGAACATAAAACAAACAGAACACTCTTAGAACAGAAAATAATACCAATAATTAACTTAATTATCTGATTGACGTTATACTATCTTATTTGTTGCAGCAATTTAAACGGTGAAAGACCGAAATCTGGTGAATGTCGACTTTCACCGGTGAATGTCAACATTCACGTAGTCGTTTGGTGTATGTCCGAAATATTTGCTAAATACCCTTATTTCTAATTTACACCGGTAAATGTCGATATTCACCATGGTGAATGTTGAGGATGTGGGATATTTATACTTTCTTCTCCGTAATTCAGTGAAATCTATAGTATTAGCACAGGTAACTGTTGAACTTAAAACAAACCGAACACTCTTAAAACAGAAAACAATACGAATAATTAACTTAATTATGTCATTGACGTTATACTATCTTATTTGTTGCAACAATTTAAACGGTGAAAGACCGAAATCTGGAGAATGTCGACTGTCACCGGTGAATATCAACATTCACGTAGTCGTTTGGTGTATGTCTTATATTTGCTAACTACCCTTATTTCTGACTTACACCGGTAAATGTCGCCATTCACCATGCACTAATGGTGAATGTTGAACATGTCGGATATTTATATTTTCTTCTCCGTAATTGAGTCAAATCTATAGTACTAGCACATGTAATTGTTGAACATAAAACAAACCAAACACTCTTAGAACAGAAAATAATACCAATAGTTAACTTAATTATGTGATTAACGTTATACTATCTTATTTGTTGCAACAATTTAAACGGTGAAAGACCGAAATCTGGAGAATGTCGACTTTCACCGGTGAATGTCGACATTCACGTAGTCGTTTGGTGTATGTCTTATATTTGCTAACTACCCTTATTTCTGACTGACACCGGTAAATGTCGATATTCACCATGCACAAATGGTGAATGTTGAACATGTCAGATATTGATATTTTCTTCTCCGTAATTCAGTTAAATCTATAATACTAGTACATGTAACTGTTGAACATAAAACAAACCAAACACTCTTAGAACAGAAAATAATACCAATAGTTAACTTAATTATGTGACTGACATTATACTATCTTATTTGTTGCAACAATTTAAACGGTGAAAGACCGAAATCTAGAGAATGTCGACTTTCACCGGTGATTGTCAAGATTTACGTAGTCGTTTGGTGTATGTCCCAAATATTTGCTAAATACCCTTATTTCTAACTTACACCGGTAAATGTCGACATTCACCATGCACAAATGGTGAATGTTGAACATGTCAGATATTGATATTTTCTTCTCCGTAATTCAGTCAAATCTATAGTACTAGCACATGCAACTGTTGAGCATAAAACAAACCAAACACTCTTAGAACAGAAAATAATACCAATAGTTAACTTAATTATGTGATTGACGTTATACTATCTTATTTCTTTCAACAATATAAGCTGTTATACCAATTTGAATTGCACAAGAGTCCCTTGCATTTACAATGGTATTTAGTAATGAAACAATTCTGTTTACAATGACAGCGCTTATAGCCATGCCCTCCACTTCTCGAATTAGCTGCATCGGCTTCTCTCAGCGACATTTCTTGAGAAGAAATCTCATCTATGGAGAGTAACTTTTCTTTACAAAATATAAACTGATTACGGGTATAAAGATGCTTGAGGGTACCATTTTTGTTTGCTAATATATAAAAGACGGAGTCTTCTATTCCAACAACAACCTCCAATACATTTCGGGCATATGTACTCCCACGGTCGACACGGTCTTCTATTCGC
>CM063507.1:104041320-104046320 GCA_032207245.1 Pardosa pseudoannulata | reverse complement strand
TACTGTCCTGCTTACTTTTTTGTCTTCTATTGTTTAAATTTAAAATTAGAAAACGAGAAAATTCCTCATTATCTGGTACACGCTCAATAATTTATTTATCGTCATACTCCTCTAGAGTCTCTCGATCCTGTGAATGCAGTTTAGAATCACGCTGAATTAATTTACTAAAACCGTGTGGTTATGCATAAAAAACATACACACAAGCGAACGAACTTCTTAATTTTCAAAGATATATATATAACTTAAACGCTAGATATTTAATAGTCCGTGAAATAAACTCCCAGACTTTTATGAAAATAATTTGTTGTTAATACCGGTGATAAAATTTTCATTGCGACAAAAAATAATCGATGATTAAATTTAAAATTATTCCTAATCTATTATTTAAGCCAAATATGAAAGAAAATTATTTACGTCATATCTAAGTTCAGTGATAAAACGTATGAAAATGATGCAGACCATATTTAAATAATTTAAATTAAGAAAATATTTAATGAGATGGTTAGAGGAATGACGTCATAATGTTAGAAAAAATATGTTATTTTTAGCTATTTATTATGTGATAAATTGAAAAATTTAATCGCCTGCTCTAAACCGGGGAAAATAAGGCTTTAAATAATTAAACGCTCGAAACGGAGAAAAGAGGTGGATTTCGAACGTTTTAAAGACGACAGTATTTTTCGCTGTGATATGAGGTATATTTAAACCCATTTATTTTAGAATCGGATCGATAGTTCAGGAGAAGATAAATTTGACTCGCTTTGAATTTTGCTAACCCTAACTCATCAAGAATCCAATAGGGATGCCTCTATCCACTCGAGGACAGACGGACAGGAAACTTAGGCTATTATTACATAGAGGTCTTTCTCAAAACTCTTCCCAGTATCTCATTTCTTCCTCGCATTTTTTTAACTTTATAGAAATTCATTACAAAACAATTATATTGTGATCAAATGGTGTTAAACTCTGAATGTGATTTATTACGGCGAACATTATGGTGAACATATTTAGAATTATGAATTCTAAATTTAAGTTAGATATTTTCTTTTGCGTTTGGTTTGGAACTCTACAGCCTACTGTTTTGCTACACGAGGGCTAATGAGGCCAGGACCTACCGCTTAAAGCCGATTCCGAACGGCAACGAACATCCACGCCAGCCTATGGGATTCGAACACGCGAACTCCGATACCAAAGAGCAGCGCTCTACCATTCGGCTATCATTTGGCTTTTCTTTTCTCAATATCTGAAATAGTTAGAAATTTTTATTTTATTAAAAATTAGATTATTAGTATTATGGTATATTAAAAATATCCCGCATTACAAAATGCTTAAATTTAAATGAAATAAAAAACTTTTTTTCAAATTTTATTACTATAATATATATAATTTTATTACTATAATACATATAATTTTATAGCTATAAGAATCGCTATAAAAATTGCATTACTTAAAATAAAATATTGAGAAATAGTCGATAATCAAAGAATTTATTTCTTGCAGAGCTTGAATACTTTTTCTTTATCTAAGATTGAATTTTGATTTATTCTGAGAATAATTTTTCATTATCAATGAAAAGGTTTTAGCTATTTGAAAATTTTGTCATTTATAGAATTGTGTTCGCATAAATACGAGGATTGTTCAAAGAGTTAATAATACTCATATTTTTAAAAAGTAAAAGGTAATAAGAGTTTGAAACATTTACAGATTTATACACACACACATATATACATATATATATTTATATATATAGGTATAAGTATTTATTATCTACGTGTGTATTTAAATAAATACATAAATATGTGTATATAAATATACATATTTATATACATATACTCTTATATACACATACATATATATCAGTGCATATATATATATATCTTATATATATATATATATATATATATATTATATATATATATATATATATATATATATATATATATATATATATATATATATATATATATATATATATATATATATATATATGTCTATAAATATATATATATATATACATAGCTATATCTATACATATGTGTATATATATACATATTTATGTACATATACTTATATATATATATATATATTTATATATATATATATATATATATTCATATACTCATATATACACATATATATCTGTGCATATATATTTTTATATGTATATACACGCATATATATATATATATATATATATATATATATATATATATATATATATAGATAGATAGATATAAGTATTTATTATCTACGTGTGTATTTAAATACATAGATATGTGTATATATATATATACATATTTATATAGATATACTCTTATATACACATACATATATATCAGTGCATATATATACTTATATCTATATATACTCATATATATATATATGTCTATAAATATATATATATATACATAGATATATCTATACACATGTGTATATATACATATTTATATATACATATTTATATACATATATATATATATATATATATTTATATTCATATACTCATATATACACATATATATCAGTGCATATATATATATATATATATATATAAATATAAATAGAGATAGATAGATAGATAGATAGATAGATATAAGTATTTATTATCTACGTGTGTATTTAAATACATAGATATGTGTATATATATACATATTTATATAGATATACTCTTATATACACATACATATATATCAGTGCATATATATACTTATATGTATATACACTCATATATATGTCTATAAATAAATAAATAAATATATATATATATATATATATATACATAGCTATATCTATACACATGTGTATATATACATATTTATATACATATATATATATATATATATATTTATATTCATATACTCATATATACACATATATATCAGTGCATATATATTCTTATATGTATATACACGCATATATATATATATATATATATATATATATATATATATATATGTGTGTGTGTGTGTGTGTGTGTGTGTGTGTGTGTGTCTATAAATATATCTATACAAATATTTATATGTAAAATTCTTCTGTCCGTGTGATTGTAACAAAACTCGTCCTAAACGGCTGGACAGATTTTGATGAAATTTTTATTAAGTTGGTTCGAGAATGGTTTAGATTCACAATTTAATCCAAAAGAAAATGTTTTTTTTTTTATTAAAAATCCAAAATTGCGCTGATTGAGATTATTATTAGAATGTCGCTCGAAAACCTTCACTGCCACCGTATCTATTGCGCAGTGTTCTACGAAACGGGCTTCAGCACGGTAAGTCCCAAGATAAAATCCCCGTACAGGCGATGCGGGAATTTCAATTTAAAATTACGTTTGGGATAACTGTGTTCGTGCCGGCGTCAAGTAATTTTTAAATCTTTTTTTTTTCTTTTAAATCAAAAAGGTCCGAGTTATTATTTATTTAAAAAAAATTTACAATTTTTGAATTTATAGCGTTAAAACAGCAAAACTCTGCCAGGTTGTTCAATATACATATATATAAGATTATTAAAAAATATCCCGTATAACACAACGTCTAACTTTAAGTTCATTTGAAAATAGTTTTAATTCCACATTGCATTGCTGTAAAATATTGTAAGAACATTTTTAAATAAATTGTTCAAATCGTTCTATCGTTTAAAACAATTTTTCCGATTTTATCAATGTAAAATACCGTTTTAATTTTTTAAATTATATCGTTATAAATATCTCTATAAATATTGTATCATTAAAGATAAAATGTTGCCCAAGTAATCGATAATCAATGAATTTATTTCTAAAAGAACTTTGTTCAAAATTGAATCGTTCTTGAAGATACGAGTGCTAAATCCACTGCAATCACAAATATATATATATATATATATATATATATATATATATATATATATATATATATATATATATATTATTAAAAGATATAAGATTATTAAAAAATATCTCGTGCTACAAATTGACTAACTGTAATTCAACTTTAAATTCCTATCTATGTATATATAAAACTGTAAATTCATACATATATATGTATATATACACCAACATACATGTGTAACATATATATATATAAATATATATATATATATAGATATATATATATATATTTAATATATAATATATATATAATATATATATATATGTATATATATAATATATATGTATGTATATATATAAGATTATTAAAAAATATCTCAGGTTCCATGATGATAAACTTTAAATTCATTTGAAAATAATTTTGTTTACTATAAAATATCGTAAGTAAATTTTTCAGATATTTTAATCGTTTAATTACATTTGTCAAATTTCATCGATATAAAATATCAGTTTAAAATTATTTTTTACATTTTATCGTTATAAATATAACTATGAATATTGTATCACTTATGATAAAATATTGCCAAGTAGTTCAACATAAATGAATTTATTTCTGAAAACTCCTGGTCCAAAATTGAATTGTACTTTAAACTACATGAGCTGAATCGACTACACTTACAAGAAAAACCGAAAAAAAGGAGAATCTACAATAAATTTTTCTAAATTCAATTACGCCATCTTGAATAACATATCACGAGATAAAAATATAAACTAAAACCCGAAGACACGAAACAAGAAATTCAGAAAAAAGGAAAATAATTCTGGTAACTGAAGTACCTATTCTATTGTCAATTCACCGTACGTGAGAGTGACAAATCATCAGAATCTGTCGACATTGTTGCCGACCCGACCTTATAAACTGGTCTCGTAAAACTGTCAAGACTTGTTTATAGACGAGTCAAAGAGAAACCGTGAAAAAATAGCAATAAAATAATAAAAGTGGCTTGACTTGATATTTTATCTATTGACTCGCTTAGGAAACTCTTGATTCCGAAATTAATAAGTTTTCTTTACGAATGAAAAGGTTTTCGCTTTTCGAAAGTATTGTCACTTCTAGAATTGTGTACGCATAACTACGAGGCTTATTCACATAATTAAGAGTACCCAAAAGTAAAAACGCAATGAATATGAAACATTT
>CM063507.1:104013820-104036320 GCA_032207245.1 Pardosa pseudoannulata | reverse complement strand
CACGATATCGCGCGGGGAGTAAAAACAACATCGCTGTCGGGTGATATATTAGCAAAGCAGAATATTAATTTGTTATCGCGATACTTAAAGTATATCAATATTTGACAGTATATGATTAACAATCCAGCCATATATATATATATTTATTTTTAATATATATATATATATATATATATATATATATATATATATAATAAGGGCGAGACTCATTCAAAATCACAACACAGTTTATTTCTGGTAAAACATGAAATCCGTACAACAGGCAATCACCATTACAACTTCGTGCACACAGACCATGTGATCCCGCAAATACACTTTTCAGCCCCGTTTACATGTTCCAAAAGCAGCGTAGAATGATAGATACGCGAATTGTATCTTTCAAGAATTATTAGCTAGGGAAAAAATTGATAGAAAGAAACCTTCTACCTAATAGCAGAGTTTATTTCTTTATCATCCTTTGCGCTTACAGATGATTGCTGTCCCGTGTGATCACGTGACTTGTAGCGCCGATCCCGGCGAAATGGGGAGTTGAAATAATTGACCATGTAAACGGGTTTCTCCGACCCTCCAAGCAAAATCCCTTTACCCGGGTAAAAAGAAGGGTACATGACTGGCACATGTAAACGGGGCTCATGTGATCCCGCACATACGCTTTTCAAGTAGGGATTCCTCAGGTAAAAAGACTACGAATAATCCCTAAGCACAATTGATCACGTGATAAAAGATATCCATGTTTAAAGAGAACTCGCTAACTATTGGCTAAAGTAGTACAGACAGAGGCTGAATTAAGTCTATAGCGTGTCTGGAGGGAAAAATCAGAATTATCATGCAAACCCCTAACCAACTTTATGAATAAAAGTTAAATTAATATTAAAATACGCAATATAAGGGATTTTAATATTACATATTGTGTGTAATGATCCAGTGTTAAGGTGAATGGAAAACAGTCTTTCTTGATAATAATAAGTTTATTAAATCATAGTTTCATTTAAAAGCAAAACTTGAGCCATTTTCATTTGTTCGTGGCAGAACTAAGCGTGGAAAGGTGTTGACAGCTCCATGTTACGCGCTACCTGAACTTCTCACTTGATTAGTCATCAATTTCCTGTGAATTATCTCTACGCCTTACGCATTACATCAAAAGGTTACGCAAGCGTCGGTCTTTTTCATTTATTTTATTATTATAAAAGAGTTCCCTTTTTAAAATTATTTATAACTCACGTAATTTCCAATTACCCCCTTTTTAGACCTGGCATATATACATATATTGATGTACAGGATGTCGCAAAACGACCGCATAAAATCTGCACAGCTAAATTCTTCTTTGGGAGTACATAAAATCTGCAGAAGGAAACCTTCCTGTACGATCCATAGTTTACGAGAAAATACGACAAACAAAGTATGACTTCACTGCTGGTGCAAGTAAAAAACACTTTATTGAACATATCAACAGCAGTATATAGTCCATGTAAAATCTATTGGCGCTTCAAGGTCACACTTTCTCGTTTCCCCAGCCATCGGTTACTATGGTAGCGACCAAGAAGCATGTGCATTCACACTTATTTTCAGCACTTCAGTTGAGGATTTGATTCCAATACGTTCAGACGACTTGCTTTATTATTATAAGCAAAGTCAAAATTTTCAGTTGTGCATAAATGCGTTAACTATCTACATAAAGAAAAGTTTAACAATATGTATAAAATGGTTATAATAAATCACAGATGTTTTTGTAAAAATACAAAAATTCATTTTAATTTAGAATTCTTACTAAAACATTAGGAATCTCTACCTTCTAAAGAAATTTTCACTTTCTAAAAATGTGTCAACAGAACATAAATCTTTAAATACATAATAAAATTATACAAAATATTGTTATTGCATTAAGACCTCTTTCAATTATTGTAAAATCATAAAATAATTAATGCAGTACAATTTTGGAATAGAAATTTTACTATGGTCCACATAATTTCATAATATACTTATTAACATACAACTTAAATTTAAGGAATTTCAGAACTACATTCTCTTAAATAAATTAATTATTAAGAAATACTTTTGATATTTAAATCAAAAGAATCATACAAATATAAAGAAAAATAGTGAGAAATTATAACTAATTACTCATTAAAATTAGCGAAACATTCAATCATCTTAATATTATTTCTGTAAATAATGCAACTGTGTGTGGAAAAAAAAATTACTTTTTCAGTAGAATTTTTTAAATCTTACGGATTAGAATATAACATACAATTTTTGAATTGTAATTTTATGAAATGGGATTATATCTTAAATTTATGAACTTAGAAACATGAACTGAATGAACTAAATGAATTTATGAACTGAAATTACTCATAAAATTTTGTGTAAAGTATTAAGTATTCTTCAAAGTGTAGTCTAAATAAACATACTTTCACCATGCACGGAGAGACCACACGATGCATGACACCCCTTAACACAGTGGGAAAAAAGAGCAAAGTCATTCCCCAACTGTCGTTACCATAGTTACAGTTGGTCATCGGGGAAAAATCAGTGACCTTGAAGTGCCTATTGAGTTTACACAGAGTATAGCATACTCCCTAACAGTTCGTAAGGCATTTCCATTACATCGGCCATACATCAGGTACATTTCGCAATAGTCACGAAAGGAATACATAGCCACCATACGAAGACTACCGGTTGCTGCAAGATGCAGCCTTTTAAATACCTGTTCAACGGTGGCTTAACGTCATCCCACGGCTCGCGCGCATGCATGACGCGAAATGCGAGGTAAAGTTTTTAAACATCATCGTCTGGAAAGATATGCAATTACTGTTGTTGATATGTCAAATAAAGTGTTCTTTTCTTGCACCGGCAGTGACGTCATACAATATTTTTAGTATTTTTCTCATATGTGGATCGCACAGGAACGCTTCTTTGGGCAGTTTCTACTTCCCTAGCAATAATGGATATGTGGTGAAAAACTAGTAAGCTTCATACAAAGGATTAAAAAAAAAGTATTGTTACTCCTGATTAGAAAATTAAGTTAAATGAAGTTCGGAGATTTCAACAACTTTCCAGATGTAAAAATACTTTGCTGCAAAAAACCAATTAGATTTTTTTTTTCTACTTTTTGCATCACGAGGGCTAATGAGACCGGGACCTACTGCTTAAAGCCGATTATTCAAACCCACGAACTCCGGAAGTCATTAAAAGAATCTTCTTTTTATTAATTTGTTATAAATTCAAATATTGTAGATTTTGATAATTTATTTTTCATAAATATATTTTAAAGAAAAGAAAACATTAGCTACCCGTTAACTTACTATAATAGTTTTGTAAATTTAAGTAAAATAAAACTTTGAAAAAAAAAATTTTTTTTCCTTCTGTTTGATCAAGCGATTCCTTCAAGAAAATAATAAACCTAAATGATTTCTTAATGTGCAAAAGATTGAACACAGGATTCTCACTCTTTTTCCAGAAGAAAAATTAAGGACAGACTTTCTATAACATTCAATGCAAGGAAAATTAAACTTCCATAAGTAGCTGAAATATCTACAACTCCCCCCCCCCATCATGCTTCGTTTCATTAAAATCTGCATGACTGTTAGCTATTAGGAAAGGGCAACTGACTTTATACTTCAAACCTTTTTAGTATGTGAAAGATTATTTGTTTAATAAGTTTTCTAGCTCTGACCATAAAAAGTACTAATAAACTTAAGGTATTTGTATAATTTTTTACAGATATCAAGAAAGTAATTTTGAATTACTACAGTAATACACTGAAAACATATGTATTTGAGGATTTTCTTTAGTATTGATACTGCACTTTTTGCAGGAAAATGTAAAAGAATGTTAGGAATGTTAACAAACATTTTATATATTTTTAATTTATATATATTCCGTGACCAGTACTTATCACCTATACTGGTGTTCTTAGAACCAGTTTGGGGCAAGTTTAACTCCGAATTTACAAAACCAGAAAGTTCGAACTTTCTCGTTGAAACGGTGAAAACTAATAGGAAATCACGCAACGACAACGGATCGCATTTGAATTTAAAAATTAAGGAGTTTTTAAGGACCTTTGATGAAAATTAAGTAGTTTTAAGTGCCCTTAAATATGAAAGCTAAAATTAAGGAGTTCTTAAGGACTTTTAAAAGGACTGTGAGAACCCTGGAATATATCTGCCCTATATTACAGTAACAAAATCACTCAGTATTAAAAAAAGGAAAGAAATATTTATTCACAAAATGAAATATATCACAATTTCAAAAATCAAATTTTTACATGCTCTTCTATTCAACAAAAAGTGCAATTTTAAAAAGTAAAACAAATAACATACATCCAGATCAATAGCATACATTTTTAAATGCCTCTCCTGCAATGCACATATAAAAATAGATTTGCACAATAAAATAAGAGCTATTAAAAATTTTTTAAAAAGAGTTTTTCAAAATTTTCCAGCACTGGTAGATCTGTAAATAGTTCACGACAAAAGAGTATTAGATTTAACCAGAAAGTATTATTAGATGTATATATCTTTAAAGTTGAAATAGTCTCTTTTAGAAAGGTATTGAAATGTACTTTACAAGTACTATTATACATATACATGCTATGTAAGCAATAATATTTACAATGTAATCACTCGTACAATTTGGAACCTCAATTATTCTAGTTAGGAAGAACAAGAGTTAAATTTGTAGGCTCAAAATTGTACAAACATGGTACAGGGAGCTGGGAAACCAAAAGAAATATGTAAAACTGGAAAGATGGGTTAAAGACATTCATAAAATATTTCTTGAAGACATATGGAATGTTAAGGGGATAAAACCTCCCATAAAACAAAGCATCCATTTTAACTAATACTCCCCAGAAAATACAAGTATTATTCGTGCCTCAAATACTCTTGAAGTTCAAATACAAAGCATTTTCTACAGTCACTAAACTAAAACAGATCATACAGCGACTGAATTATATTTATATATCATTAGCATGCAAGTAAAAATGACCAAGTTAGAAATTACATATTTTAGAGATTAGGGTAAAACCTTGAATATTTGAGGTTCAACTAACCCAGGTTACTGTTAATTGAGTCATTTTTTCTCCTGAATATCTAACAATATATATTAAACAGTTATATAATATGCATAGTGTTATTAAATATGAAGATCAATAGTTTTGAAATTTTTTTATTATTTAATAGCTTCAAGCAAAACATTATGTAAATATAAGGAAAAAATAATGAATAGATTTCTTAAGAAAAAAAAAATTAATGCTACAAACTGATTTAAGAAAATATGATAGATATGTGTATACTAAAAGCACTAACAATTGCCTTAAAATATTTGGAACAAAAGAGCGATATTGCACTGATAATCTTCTATTGCCTACAAATTAGCACAGTCAGGCAGCCACTGACCAAAATTCTGGACTTTTGTAATGAAAGGTAAAACTTTTCAAAATAATAATGTACATTAAATTAAAATAAAATGTTTTCACAAAATTTATAATATTTTTTAAATTACAATATTCATTACTATTAGTTCATGTCATTAAAAAAAATTCACTGATATTAAAATAAAAAATACAGTTTCTATTAACTAAGATCTATAGTTTTGAAAAAGTTTTATTATTTATTAAAGTAAAGCTTCAAGCAAAAAATTATGTAAATATAGAGAAAAATTAATGATTAAATTTCTTACGAAAGAAAAAATTAATGTTACAAACTAATTTAAGCTAATATGATAGGCATGTGTATACTAAAACCACTAAAAATTGCCTTAAAATATTTAAAGCAAAAGAGTCATATTGCACTGATAATCTTCTGTTGCCTACAAATTAGCACAATCGGGCAGCCACTGACCAAAATTCTGGACTTTTGTAATGAAAGGTAAAACTTTTTAAAATAATAATGTACATTAAATTGAAATAAAATGCTTTCGCAAAATTTATGATATTTTTTACAATACAATATTATTAGTTTATGTCATTAAAAAAAATTTCATTAAAATTAAAAAAAAAAAACTACACAGTTTCTATTAACCCTTTCGTGGGCCATTTATTTCTCGCGCAATGTTTTCAAACTTTCAAAACAGACATGCTTATTCTATTCAATCGATGGGACAATAAATAACAGTCCAAAACTTAAGTGAGAATTAGTCTTCACATCGTTATAATAGCAAGGCCAATATATTATAATGGGTTTTGTGTTTCCCCACAAGTATATTTTGTAAGTTCATGTAGGTGGGAAGTAATCTTCCCAAGGCCATGAAAGGGTTAACTAAGATTTCCGATATCCACGAAACTAGCAGTCCCAATTAGCTTGGATAGTCAAGCTTGTATGATGCTCAAATCATGTTTTTTTAGTAACATTTTCCCCAAAAAGTGACCAAATTGCTTTTGTTGACGAGTTAGCTGTAATACCACATCAGAATCCTGACCAACTTTATTTAGAAGAATAAAGGTAACAGTTTATAAAAACAAGACATTGAATTGATCAGTTCTACTTGTATGCTAATGATATATTAATGTCAATGAATATTCCTAAATTGTGAATAAATAGAGGTATAAATATAATATTCTTATACTGTATTTCACAAAAATAAATAGTATTTAAGCAACTTTAAATGAAAAACACCCACAATGACTAAAAGCAATATTAACTCACTAATTATTCTATTTCCAGAATAATCACCAGGATTTCCTTAATTTCCAAAACACAAATGATGAATATGACACACAAAAACTCTCTGCATAGCAATATTTGCTATAAAAGACTAGATAAAAACTTCAGTTACAGTAAAAGTTTCAATCTGAAAAGAACATAACATTATAGCCACTCTCCAAGTGAAATATACTTAAGGGTGCAAAATTCTAATTAAGAATAGACACATAATATATTCAGCTGATAGTGAGCTGTCTTATTGAGAAAGAAGAGTAAATTCTATAGCCTTTTGCTATGACCCAGTCTTCAATTTATTTTGTATTTAATATTTAATAATATTTAATATCCATTTTAGATTTCATAAATTCTTATACATAAAATTAGGAAAACGCTTATTACTAAAATTTTTACTTTTTAACAGTATCAATTGAAATAAAAAAAAAATATAGCTACTCCTCAATTGAAATACTACACTTGAGGGAGTAAAATTCTAATCAAGAACAGACAATTCATAATACATTAACCAAGATGAAAGTGAACTGTTTTAAAAAGAAATAAATTCTAATGCATTTGGTCACGGCCAAGTCTCATATTTTTTTTGGTAGTTATTGCTTGATAAACATCTCTGTAGTTCAAACTTAATAAACAAATGCATCAAAATAATAAAACCCTCACATGATTACTAAAATTTACTGCCAATATATGATTCAAAATTGAAACAGTACATTAAAAGTAAGTTTCAGTCTGTAATCTTTAAAAACAGCAAATTTACACAATCAAAAGAAATTCGACTTTACCACTGAAACTATTACAATATTCAAAATTTAAGAACAATTTTTTACGTACATTGTAATTATTGTAATTTATATAATATATACAAATTCTCTCATTAATATTACCTGCATTTGTGATTCCAAGAAAGTGAATAGTTAATAATGCTCAGTTTTTTATGCTAAAAAATTTAAAAATAATCTTACATAATCATGTTTTTACTCCACTTTAAGATGAGAATATTTTAAACTAAACTTCTTTTTTTACAACGACTATAAAAAATGGAACTTTCTTAACATTTGAACCTTGAAGGGGGAGAATTGAAAATAAAAACTCAGCAATATATATATACAAATTTTTTATTAATAATATTTTCTGCATTTATGATATATAAAAGTGAATCTTTCATAAAGTTCAATTTTTATACAAAAATAATAATTTTACATAATTATGTTTTGAATCAGTTTAAGATGAGAATATTTTTAAAATAAACTTGCTTTTGACAAAGACTTTATAAAAATAAAATTTTGGGCATTTGTACCAGTAAGGGGAAAAAATCAAAATAAAAACTCAACAGTAAATTTATAACATGTATGCAAATCTTAGACCTAAAACAGGATCCTGTTTATGTAAATTGGAAAAAATTTCCCCGTAGTTTTGAAATTTATCTGAAATTAGTGTTAAATTTGGTTCTTTCAACATTTGGTTTTTTGTGAAAATATACAAATTTACAAATTTGAAATTAGTACTAAATTAATGTTCCATTTAGAGAAAGTTATTTAAAGAAAACTATATATTTATGTTTACATAAAAAGATCTATATATAAATATTAGTTATTCAAGGATTCATTTATTTATTCAATACATTAATTTTTAAAATAGAGGTTTTTAAAAAAATTAGTTTTACCACAAGAAGAATTTTGATAAATGTCCATTTTAAAGATAAAATATTTTGCGAATTGTTCATTAACTGATTCAAATTTCACATAAACAGAACCCTGAAAAAAAATATAAGAGATTTCCATTTCCAAATTAATTAAATACATAAATATTTATAAATAAAAAGTTAGATTCATTAAAATAAACATTAAATTTTTGTCTTAAACTTGACTTTATTCTTACTTCAAAGAACCAGAGATCTACTGATTATTCATATGAAAGAAAAAAAAAAGAATAAAACTTACTTTATCAATACTGTTTTCTTTAAAACAAAAAATATAACAAATTTTATAATAAAAGCACAGAAACAATTTTCTCTTTTTGTATTATATAATAGATTAACCATTACTGCACTAATGATTCAGTTTTTATCCTTAAATTTAATATTTTATTTGCTTCAACAATACTATTTTCTTTAAAATAGCAACAAACAAAAAGATATAAAGAAAATTTTATATTACAAGCACATTATTTTTTTTTTCTTTTTGTGTTAAATACTAGATACCTGCTGATGTACTGATGATTCTGCTTTTACCCTTAAAGTAAAGCTTATATCTTAGGTCTTGCAATGTTCACATTGAGTAAACTTCACAGGATACATAATTTAATAAAATATATTATCACAAAATGTTATAATTTTTCAACAAAACTATGAACACTCATACAAGAAATAAAACAAAAGCTCAACACACTAACAACAAACTTGCCAGATTAATGGACTTTTACTGCAAATAAATACATTTACACTATTAATAATGAAATAGGAGAAGAAAAAAAAAATATTGTGCAAAGTTCACATCTGTAGAAAGTCTTGTCCTACTTAAACAATGAAAAACTAAATTATATGCATACTATATACAGGAAAAGTCAACAAACATCAGTTAACATTGACAGGCACAGGAGGCTCTGAAGGAATAAGTGAGGAAAAGAATGCTGAAATCAATGATGCTGTTGTCGACAGCCTAGATGCTAAACTCCTTCCTTCACTTTGCTGGGAAAGGGTGGCATCACTGGTTGCCGATGCACTAGAAGTCTAGAAAAATAAAACAATTATACATATGTGTCACATGGTTTTTCTGCACATGACAAAAGTAAGAATAAGCTAACAACTTAAGAATAATTCAAAATCTTACACAATTAGCCCCTATTATTTACCCAGTCTTGGTGGGCAAAGAGAAGCCTTAGTGGCAGTTGTGACATCAGAAAAACTAGGACTTTATGGTAGTTCACATTTATTTAATATCAAAAATATTTGTCTCTCAACTGTCATTGCTATGCAAAAGCTCTACATCAGTGGTGGGCAAATACTTTTAAGCGTAGACCAAAATGAAATTTCAAAAATATTTCCTGGGCTGGAGGACTATACCGCATACACTGTGCACACGCGAATGTTTTGGGTAGAGTTTTTTCCCTGCCCAAGAATTTTTTTTTTTTTGACAAAAACACTATAAGTATCATTTTAAAGCATTTGGACAGAGAAATTTGACAGTTAATAAAAGATAATAGTAATAATAAATTGTCTTACTTAGGTGTATATGCGAACAATTTGTGCCCAGTAAAATATGTTACGTAATTTTTAAAGAAATATGATCCATTATATTAAATTAATGGTCATTAAATAAATGAAAGATTTTATTTTGTTATTTATTTATATCTTAACGGTACAAATTATTTTAGATCTATATTATTAGTCTTGATCGTAGTTATTACACTTTTATATTTATATTACATTTCGTAAATATAATAGTAAATATGATTATAAAAAGAAAAGACAAACATCAACAGAATAGTTTTAGTTAATGCGAAACGTGAAATCTGGAATGTTCATTTGATATTATTTCTTCAAAATTTGGATCCAAATCACTTGTAGCAATCCTTAATACCGAGCGTAGATTCTCGTCAGTAATTTGTGATCGATATTTATTTTTCGTGTAAATCTCTAACGAGAAAGTTCTTTCACAAATATATGTTGAACCAAATAAAACTAGGTATTTTTGAACATAGTTCAAAAAACAGATATTTCAACGGGCCAGATAAAGTAAGCAAAAGTACCGGATCAGGCCTGCATGCTGTCTTTTGCCCACCCCTGCTCTACATAGAATGCTCATAGAATATACACATTCATATTTGATGTCATCTGCATAGCAAGTGAATCATGTAATTTTGATCTCATGAAAATTAAGATCAGCAATTTCATGAGGAAAGGGTAAACCTTGAACATTATAGACAGCATGAAAACACACATGCAATTTAACTATTGCAGAAGAAATACCATTTTCCTGAGATAGCTGAACATCTGACTAGGAGAAAAAAAAAAAAAAGCTGGGAAAGCCCCTTCCTCCCTTTTCCTACTTCTGTATAGTTATCTTTTTAGTATAATAATTGTAGTGTATTAGGTAAAATTAGAATGGCCATTATCTACTTATTCATCCTCCAGGTTACACGTGTGATGTCTCAGGCAAAGTTAGCTTGCCCATGCTAAGCACATTTCACTGAATTAGGATGAAAAAGTAAATTAAAAATTGAAATTAAAGTTTGATAATTTATCATGCTTTTTTTTCCTACTATTACATAACACACAATCCTTTATATATGTGTATAAGTCCTCTATGGATTCTGAAATGGCTGGATCAATCTTGGCAAAAGTTTAGATGGTAATTCAGGTTAACCATTCGACGGTTGGCAGGTCAAATTGAGACTAAATGCCTTTTTTAATTTTAAATTCTGTTTGGCAACTATATTTTAGTGTCATTTGATATAGTTACCTTTTAATTGCAAGCTTAAATAATTAAAACTTATTAAGAATCTTAATTAGTGAGATGGTGTTAAAATGTGTTTTATGATAATACAAGTTTTAGGGGTTTTTAACTAGACTTATTTGATAAATTATTACATTGTAACTATTTTTATTTTGTTTCATTTAAATTTTTTTTTTTAAGAAAAATTATTTATCAGTTTTGATAACAATGATCAAAAAGAAAAAAAAATTATTTAATTTTTTAAAATATACTTCACCAGTCTCACAACAGATAATTACAACTAATCAGCAATTATTTACTTTTCACATCTAGCAAAACACATATTACCTTTGGTAATATCAAGCCTTGATGTCTTTTAATTATATAGGTACTTTAATTCTCCTTAAGTAATTGCACAAGAAATGTCATTTCTTTAGCCAAAAGGAAAGATAAATCCTCAAGTATAGAGGTAAGTTTATGTAGAAAATTAAAATAAAACATGATATTCATTTTACTAAACCAAATTGCTATTTTTTAAATTCTTAAAAGTGCTGGTGTAATATATTCTAAAAATCAATTTAAATTTTGAAATAAATGCAATCTTCCATTTTCAAACCTTAAATACCCAGAAGCCGGGTGTAAAGAGGCTAGTATATTATAAGCATTCTGTGCTGTGTTGATTCATTTAAATCAGTTTAATATAAATCATGATTTAAAATCACTGGATAAAAAAATCATTGGTTCAAAATTTAGAACTTTTTTCATCCTTTGTGAATTTTGGAAGCATTTTTCAACAGCGGGCACCAACAGCAGCATTAAAATCTACAGTACTCATACTTTAACATTTGCAAAGAAAAAATAAGGCCTATGAGGTTCAGGAATAACATTTTCGGCAAAATCAAATTCCTTGAAAAAAAAAAAATTAATTTGCCATCAGATTTGAAACATATATATACAGGCTTGCAACTGCTGAGGTACTTAGAAAAAGGTGAGAAAAGTGACAAATAATACAGAATAAGTAACTAACTAAAAAATAAATAAACATTAAAAAAAAAAAAAATTTTTCTCTTGATTACAGATGCTATTAAGATTTTTCTATTTATTTTAATTCGAAATCAAATGATTCATGCAAGACATGATTTTAGTGTCAATTAAAAATTTTGTTTAACACAACTCAACATTGCTTTTTATTCAAGAAAATCTATAAATTAGATTTGAATACATACAATACATTAATTTTATAATCATAATTTTCTGCATATATTAATGATGTTTTGAAATATGTACATAGCTAGATTAGAGTATCTCAACAAAAATTGTGAAGTAAAAGAAAAAGAGAAATGTGTGCTTTGACATAAGTTACTTTAATGTATTAAATGTTCATATCAGGAACTTCTTTAACACTGTTTAAAATCACTAAATTCTAGAAACCATATGACTAATTACATTTTAATAAGAAAACTAAGATTAGAGCATCACATTTTTGGTTTTTTATTACAATATTTTTTTATTAATTCAGATTTTCTTTTTTCAACAACAAAAATAATTGGAAACAAGATCAACTGGAAATCAATTTCATGGAAACAAGATCAACAGGCAGGGTCTGAAATAGCCCTATGGGGTGATGGTACTTGGAAAAAGAGGTGGGTCTGAACAGCCAAGGGGTGATGTACTTGTAAAACGTCATTGCGTTCACCAAGTTTTTCGCTTCCACCAGTAGCTGTCCAGCCAAAGATTCAATAATGTACTTACCCAAGGTCATCTGCCAATCTAAAAGAGCCGCGCATGCAAAATAATACAGAAGGTTTCTATTCGGTCTTGTCGAGTGATTGTAGCTCTTGCGCTAAGAACGAAATACGGTTCAGTACATTGTCGGACCCCGTGATACACCATGAAAAAAGTGACTGTTTTCTTAAAAAAGTGACTAAAAGTGATCAATTGTAAAAAAAGTGACTAAAGGTGAGAAAAGTGACAGAATTGCAAGCCTGTACATAGTTTTTAATATTGTAAACAATGGGGAAAATTTTTAACAATTGATAAGAGTTTGTTAAAAAGAAATAACAAAAATCATATGCATTTAACACATAATTTGTCATATGTAGAAAATATTGCAAACATTAAAATTAAGAAAATAATAAAGATAATAAAAATTTAATCATAAACCCTTTGGCTGTCCCTAAATAAGAACATAATTATATGATGTAGATTAGATATAAAGCTTTGAATTTAATATGGCTAACTGAAAATAAAACTAAATTAAAGATATTACATCCAATAATTTTTTGCTTAAAATATGATTATCGCATGTGATGTACAGGCAAAGAGTTAACCACCCTAGCTTTGTAATACACTGATCATCTATCTTTACTTCAAAGGAAAAATTTTAGATAATATCTTAGATATGTATAGGAAAAACTGTTAATACATCTAGGCTATGTTTTGAAATGAATTCTTCTTTTCATATATATCAATAATTTGAAATTTAGTTAATCAAAACGAACAAAACTTGAATTTTTAGAGGTAGTATATTCTTGAAAGAGATTCAAAAGCTGCTGTAAAAGATTAAACTTACATTGTCAACATTTTCAGTTCCTTGAACATCTGCAGCTGGTACAGGTTGAGTCTGAACAGATTCATTGTTCTGTCTCTCAGCTGACTGCCGTGACACTTCAAGCTCACGATTTCGTCTTGATAGTCTTCTATAACTGAAAAAAAAAATAATATAAGGATATATAAGGAGTAGTATAAGGGTGGTTGCATTAAGCAAAAATTAATTTTGGTGTTTTAACACAGGTTTTTAGGTTTCCACAGTTAGAGAAAAAAATTATTTCACAAAAAGGCTGTAATTTTAAGGATAGAATTGCCAGAAATTTTTTTAGAATAATTAGAATTAAGTAGGTTAGTTTGATTAAAATACCATTGTGTACACACAAACATATATACATATATATATACATACATACACAAACATATATACGGGGAACAAACTAGCCCCAAAATTTACACTTGAAACCCATTTTTAAATTGCCCCTATTATTTTTCTCAGCCCTGGCATACTGGGCTGCCAAGTGTCCCACTAAACTTTTGTCCTGAAGAATCACATTAGTCGTTGTGGCCGAACATAATCTTTTATTTTGTCTTCTCAAACTAGCACAAAATCCAGAGGCATCTGAGCTGGACGGTGCAGAACACTCTTTCTAATGCCAACCTTTTTTTGCGAGAGACGACCAAACATCAAGTATGGTTTAGTGTCATGGGAAAATGCTGAAGCAACTGTTAATTGCTTAAAGAGACTAACCTTTGATTAGAACCATCTGCCAAAGTGTGGCTTTTCAGATGAGTATTATTGCTGATCATTACAGATTTTCCTGGGAGAGTTATTGCTTCCTAATTATAATATAATAATATATAATCATTTTTTGCTTTGAGAATCAAGGAAAGAATTTCGGGGTTCAACTGAAGGAATGAAAACTTTCTTGTTCAAATTGCATGGCTGGGAAAATATGATTAATATAGAGAGAAGAAATTAAGATTTAGAATAATGAATGGGGAAAAGGAATAATTTTGGATAGACTTTAGGGCTTAGATTTTGATATTATTACACACACATATTTATATATACATATATATATATACGTACGCACATATATATATATATATATATATATATATATATATATATCAATCATATCATATATATATATATATATATATATATATATATATATATATATATATATAATGTAAGGCATGTACTTGGTTTTAATACTCAATTCTTCATATATTTTTTATGTATTTTGCAAAAAATTGAATCATCTTAATTTTCTTCAAATATAACAATTTACACATACTGAATCTGAAATGATTAGTTAATGAACATAAACAGAACAAACAAACAGAAAAATAACTTCAGTGACATTAATATCCAAACTGTACTTACAAGGATATACACAAGAACATCATCATCACAATAAAAACACGACTGAAGGAGGAATAATAGTATAGAAGGGCAAACAACAGTACAGCTCTGCTGATGAAGTGCATGTAGTCTAAATAATCCTGATCTTCATCCTCAATTTGTCTTTGTGGTGGATTGGGAGGAGCACTCTGCTGTGGTGCTGGCACTTGTGGTGTTTGAAGAGGTGGAACAGTCATAACTGGTGAATATGGAATTACTGGAGGCACACCACCATTGTATCTAATAGAAAATAATTTTAAAAATTAAGAAAAATTTTTTAATGTGGTTTTAAAAAAGTAAAACTCACAATGTGCAACTTAAAGTGAACCAGAACCATTAAAACTAAAAAAAAAAATGTTTTTAACAATTTTAAATATTTTAAATCTTTTTCAATATTAATAAAAAAGCTGCATTAACCCTAAAACACTTTCCAGTTTCTGTCAAAGATTGCATTGTTATATCTGCAAGACAACTTTTTAAAAATTTAATTTTAAGGCAAAGGAAGACAAGATACATGCATTTTCATTTAAAAATTTATATAACAAATTTATTTTCAGCATTTAACAACTTATCATTTTAATTTCAAAACATTCACAAGCTATAAGGATAATGTTCTACAACCCAAATATTTACACTAGTTGCTGAGTTATAATACTTTTTGCATAGCTATATAATAAGACACCTATTGATACTTATATTTTAATTTATATTTTTTTCTGAACTTCATAATTTTAGAATTTGTTCACACTTATTATAAATAATTAAATGTATTAAATTTTAACAATATATATTATTCTTGTTATTCTCTACATGCTAAACCAAATACTCACACACACACACACACACACACATATATATATATATATATATATACACACATTTATATATATATATATATATAACTCTGCAAAATGTGATTTTTACTTGGTTATTTCATTTATTATGTTTTTTAGTATGTGTTTTAGTATTACAATATTTTTTTATTAAGTCTTCTTTTTCTTTTTCATTGTCATATGTTTGTTTTGTACTTTATCCTAGGGTTGTAGTGATGTACATAGATTCCCAGGAGCGTTACTTAAGTGTAAAACTGGTTTAACCAGGGTACTGTGGGTTGCAACCCCACCTCGTCTTTTCAATACATCAGAGTCAGTGGATGGTTCCTCTTTTATCTTTTATATTATTTTAATATATATATATATATATATATATATATATATATATATATATATATATATATAAAACTTCCCTTATCTATAATTTTTTATAACAGAAAAATATTAAGAAATTTTAAATATTTTTATTACATTTTTCAATTTTATCCTCATTTTTAATTCATAAGTTTTATATGTATTTTAGTTTTTAAATGTAAATGGGCTTATAATTTATTTTGATCAAAATTTTTTTATGTAAAAGCAAATGATTTAATTTCATGCTATACATATTTAATTATTTTTGTCCAAAAAGTGTTCAGTACCCTAGAAATGGTTACAAGCCACTGCACTAGAAAGAGAAAAATTATTATTATTATTATTTTTAATTATATGTTTAACTTTTGAGAATTTCAATGCAGTTGCTTGATTCTAAAATAGTGATTATAATAAGTAAGTGTGCATACACATACAATTAATAAATTGAAGAGCCACTTTTACTTAAGCTAACAAAGTAATAATATATGCTTTCAAAAATAATTTCTTCATCTAACACTTATGAGATGAAATTTAATTATTTTCACTTTTTTATCTTATTATCATTACTTATATTACCACTTTTTCCCTGCTATACCCATTGCAGTTAAAATCAAACTCATGTTTAAAATTAACAAACACAAAATAATCTGCAAAGACAAGAGCAAATCTAAATTTATATACATTAGAACTTTACTTTTGTAAACTTGCAAAAAGCCCATTGCATTTAACTACTTAGAAACAAACAAAGAATGAACTTACTGTGACAAATATTGCATCATAAACTGTGAGTACATTTGCTGCATAGCAATATACTGCTGAAAGGCATCACCTGTATTTAATGGAGCAACAGTGACCCCAGGCATACCACTAAAAAATAAAACACATATTTAAAGTTATTTTGAAAAATATGGCATTTATAATACACAGAATTTTAATAAATCAGTATATCCAGTCCATGAATCATAAAAGTAGTTTTCTTAGTTTAGAAATATCTTTAAAAATTAATCAGTTTACTAAATAAAATGCTTAGATTCAAAAATAGAATAAATTTTATTTTTAGCTGCTAAAACTTTTTACTCATTGGTAACAACAATAGTTATTCTTTATTGTTAACATTCTTAGTATTATTTAAAATTTTAATAAACAGAAATTAAAAAAAAAATAACTAAAATGCTTTAACTTTTTCAATTATTTTTACCTTAGAACTAACCACATTCACTTCTGGGCAGCTCATATAGTTCATGTTTAAAAGATAAAAACAAATAAACCCTAAAATGAAGACAAAGTACACATCAAATACATGTGCTATACTATGGATACTGTCCAAATTTTCCATCATTATTACAGCAGTGGAATAATTCTAATATATTTGTGTCATAAAATATGGTAAATGTAACATATTAATAATATCTAATATAAGGTAAACATAAGTTGTATTGTGACATTATTAAAATACTCTGGTAAGCTAGATAAAAACAGTGTATATATATAATAATTGGTAGAAAGTTAGACTACCAAATACTTGATTTATAAAATCTTCTAAGAGTATGGATCCAAAAATATATACAGTATGCCATCAAATTGATTTAAATATTTTAGAATCTTAAATACTAAGAGTAGTATACCTTAACCATATGTGCTATAATTATAATTATTATGCCTATTTATACATAATTATTGGATGTAAAAAAAAAAAAAAAATCATTAACTTTAAAAACAAATTATGACAAAATGGTCAAATTCAAAAAAGATAAAAGAAAACTAAAAACATAGTGTATAAAATTGCTAAACAAATTATAAACAGAGAAAAACTGTAAATACATGCTGTTGCACTTTAACTGTATGCACAAAAAAAAAATATTAAAGCGTAATATAAAAGAAATATGAAACATTATTTGAAAAATCAATTAGTCCTAAATTAAAAAATATATAAAAGTTCTAATTTAAAAATTTGAAAGAAAAAAACAGCTTAAATGACAACTTAGTTATCACACTTGAATTGTCATTCTTTGTAATCATCATCAAATTTTGATTCCACCTTATTTAGAAAATGCTTTGGTATTGTCTCATGCTTTACAATTAACCTGGATTGTTGTACTGGTAGATTAGTTTTTAGAACAGTATCATTGAAAAAAAATGATTAGCCAAGCTCAAGGATAATCTCTAAATGTCGTAAAATGAAGCATTTATAATACATCATAGTTTATTTGAAAATAAAACAGCCAGCAAAATGAGTTTTCCAAAGATCACGTGCCATCACTAATTATATATACCCAGACAGAAGGCTGGGTGCAAAGTGGCTGATAGCCTATATTAGCATTATCCATCAAAGTTAATTAAATCTTCAATTAATCTAAATTGAAATAATTTAACTGTAGCTCCTGTAATAATATAATTTTTGGTCATTATTTTAAACAATAAACTTATAAAAATCAATACATACCTGATACTGGGAGGATTCAATATTGGTTGATTCACAGGTGGGAATGCAGGATTTGATGGAGGAACAGGGAAAGATTCAGAAGTTCCAGCCTGTTCACAAATTCACATACATTAGAGATCTTTAAATCAATGAAATTCATCCATAGCTATAAAGTCATTTCTTTCAATAGTTAAATGTATTTAAATATTTAAAATTTCCAGTAATAAAACTCAAAAAAGTATCCAGTAATAACGATAAAATAAAATCACAAAAATTCTGTATCTATCAGTGGTGATTGTGCCTCTAAGTAACAAACCCGGATATTTATATCATTTGTAATAAAAAACTCTGAACTAAAAAAAGTTTATTGTATGCAAATAATAATTGCATATTACTAATCTTACATTTACTGTATTGTTAGTAAATTTCAAGAAGTGATTTTAATTGTTAGTAAAAAACTTACAAAATCACTCTTAGATGTTAAACAAATTAGCCTTCTTAGAAATGGATTTTCAAATCTTGAATATCAAATGCATTTTATTTACAATAAATGTATTTTCTTGTACAAGTGCTAAATTAAACTATAACCAGACACAGTAAAATATTACCCCCTCACTTCCTCACAAGAGCCATGCAAGAATGTATACTCGCAATGCTAAACTTACACAATCAATCAATACCATTCGAAGGTTAAAGCTTACAATTAAACAAGTCATTCTTTTTTACCCCCCTACCATGATGACTGGAAATGCTGACTGTAGTATGATACTCAAACTGCAGCTTGAAACAAACAAAATGATAATGAAAGTTTGACGAGAAGCCTTTTTAAATTATAAAACTTTTTGCATCTTTGAGTTCACACTACCATGAAATCTTCAGTCCAAAGATATTTCCAAACCAAAAATGATAAATAAAAAAAAAAAAAAAAAAAAAAAAAAAAAAAATAGGGGTACTCAAAAAGCAATCACCCTTGATCTATATACAAATTCTATTAGAAAATTTATATCAGAAGTCAAGTAAACTACATATAGGTGCATTTTTAATTATGCAACTTCTTTAACACTTTAAAATTATAAATTTTTTATGTTAAAAATAAACAAAATAAAAAGAATGAATTAAGTTCAAATTTGTTAACAGTTCTTATTACAACTGCAGTATTAAATTTTGTTCGTAGAACAAATTTATCAGCAAATAAAGCTAGTTAACAAACAGTGAAATATTACTCAATAGGTACAGAAGATAACACATTATAATTTTCTAATCCATGCAATATCTTAGTCATAATTTTAAAGGAGACTCCTGCATTTTAAATTAAAACTTAAATAATCAATCAGTAACAATATAAATCTATAACTTTACAAATTGTCAATCTATGTAATTAAATATTTAATACAAGAGTTAGCTTTTATGAATGTTTTAAAATTAAATTATTAAATATATATCCTGTAATTCTACTTTAAATACAATATTAGTTTTTAAATAATATATATATATATATATATATATATATATATATATATATATTCTTCTAAAGCACTACAGCCTGTTACAGGCCAAGGCTGTCCCAAGCAGTTTTTTCCAGTATTGCAAGACTCCTCCAGTTACCTTTTTGACAGTAGGTAAGTCCCTCTCTACTGAGTCAAGCCACCTAATTGGTGGTCTTCCTCTGCCCCATGGGATTAGTGAAAGTGAGCTGTTTTACTGGGTTTATGTCATCGAGTCGGAATAGGTGTCTAAGCCATCGCAGTCTATTGATTTTTATGAGTTTAGCAACATACGGTTGCTTATATTTTTTTATAAATTTCAAAATTGAATAAAGATCTCCAAAAATTATTCTCTTGAACTGCACCAAATATCTTTCTTCAGATTTTCCTTTCAAAAGCCAGCAATTTGGTTATTGCCCAGCATTCACTTCCATAGAGCAGAATAGGTCGAAGTAGAGTTTTATAGATGTTAATTTTCATTTTTAAACTTGTAAATCTAGATTTTAATTGGCCATGATAGCATTTATTTGACATGGCGATCCTGTTGTTTATCTCTACGTTCAAGTCATTATTAGTGGTGATGGTTGTTCCAAGATAATATATATATATAATATATATATATATATGCAGAAAATACTTATCTTTGCTAGTAATTTCTCACTTTTACTTAATTTTCTAAAGTATTTTTTGAATGTTTGAAATAACATGTCTAATATTTAACGAAATATTTTTTTAATCTGTAAGATACAAAAGGTTAAAAATTTTTATGATGCATAGTTAAATTTTGAACATGAACAAGAAATTTTTCTTCAAATACTTTAACAAATACATGATGTAAAATTACAATTCCATCATTCAAGACTTAATACATATAAAAGTGATTTATAACTTACTTCTTTGGACATACTCTGTTGTTTGGTATTAGTATTCATTGGAGATGGGCACACAAGATGTACAATATGTCGGTCATGGGTCTATATTAAAAATAATAAATAAATAGAAAAAATACATAAGCATTAAATGCATCCTTTATATAGATTATACTTAAAAACCAAGATCTTAATTACCTAGCTTTTAATGAAAAACCTAAATACAGAACTTAATATTTAAACATCGAATTACAAAAATTAAGGTTCTAGGGTGGTTAATTCACAGTTAGAAGCGAAAACTATAAACCAAATAAAAAATCTAAAAGAAACTAATAACAAAATACTAGAACAACTTTAGTAGAACTTTAGTATTCTAGAAACTAGAATACTAAAAGAAACAGGTCATGGGTATATATTAAAAATAATAAATAGAAAAAAATCCATAAGCAATAAATGCATCCTTCATATAGATTATACTTAAAAAACCTTGCTTTTAAGGAAAAATCTAAATACTAAACTTAATATTTAAACATAGAATTACGAAAATTAAGGTTCTAGGGTGGTGTTGAATTTACAGTTAAAAGAGAAACTATAAGCCAAATAAAAAATCTGTTTAAAGAAACAGTGAATAGCAATTATATTTATAAAATTGATTTTTAAAGAAGACAGCAATTACAACTGCTCACTAAAAGAAACAATTAAAAATAGAGGCCAAACAATTCGTAAAAGGGTGCTTGGAGAAGTCAGGTTCTTTAAAATTTAGAGAAGGTTTTAAGATTGTATTTGAGTTATAAGAAAAAACTGTATGCCCAATAAAAAAATCTATGTAAAGAATCAATGAATAGCAATTATATTCATAAAAAGGATTTTCAAAGAAGACAGCAATTGCAAATGTTCTTTATACACACAAATTTCATAAATACTTTCTAATTAATGTAACTTTTGAACTTAAAAAAAAAAAAAAAAAAAAAAAAAAGAGAAAAATAGCTCAAGTTAATACTTATATATGAAGTAATTTAATTTTAATTCCTTAATACCATTTCCTCCAGCTAAATTTGTATATTTCTATAACATATAAACTAGGATTGGCACAATTTAAATAAGTTGACTTTTTTGAAAAAATCATCGATTTAAATCATTTTTTTTTTTTCACTTCTTTTAAAACCTATATTCCAAAGACAGGAGAATTGGGAATCAGTCAGCACAGTAATACCAATAAGTAAATAAGTGTAAATAAATAGCATGTGCTTTCCGAGAATTTAGGGGTTGTTATAAGAAAGTATGTAGTAGGGGTAGTACAATAATTGATTATGACTGGTGGAATTCATTTTATGTAATGGGAAGTAAAGAGACTATTACAGAACTTGAAATCCAGTTTGTCTACCAAATAATAACAGCCGTGGCTTCATCTGCTGGAATGGAAAGACAGTTTTCTTCTTTTGGTATTGTTCATTCTAGCCTTCGTAACCAATTAGGAGTGGATGAAGCATC